>RQOL01000303.1:0-45486 GCA_013076295.1 Sanderia malayensis
ACACACAGCAGTCGGCACAGTCCTGAATCCTGCGTAGCGCCCGATTATTAAGAGTTATGCGTTGCCATTTTCTCCGATATTGCCTATGGGAAAGTGGATTTCCTTACTCTGTGAAAACTGCAAGTTGTCCCTTAAGGATAGTTACTTTTTGCAAAACATCGCACTATCAATAACATCTCCCCCTCTCCTTTTAATACATGAAAACTTGATCTAAAATCTATAGTTGCCCCTTTAGTGTTTACTATTATATACTTCCCAATTTCAATTGCACTTTTCACCAACAAGGAAAACTCGAACAAAGGTTACTCCTTGACGCTGGTGTTCGAGCTTTTAACTAATGTAACCGGCAATCTTATTCTTTTTTTTTACTATGTACAAACGTAATCCTCAAAACAAACGAACGCGGTTATTGAAAGAATACATTCACGCCGTGGCAGAGATGTATGCTTGCTGAGAGTGAAGTGCTATTGAAGAATCCAAATTGAGGTACTGTCATTTTGCTAAAGACGTCGCTTAACCAATCAATTTTGCAACCTGAACTACGGATTGTATGTATCAATTTTATGGATATTGACCATTCACCAATTTTAATAGTAGACTATATCATGACTCAACCCTTCGCATTCGTACTTCGCATACAATACAAATATCTATCCACGTCCTTTCAAAACATGTTTTTGTACTGTATTGTATATCTTTCAGATCTTCCGCATTAATAATAAGGTTTTTAAATTAGCGATTTACGTTTTCAATAGAAGATTGCCAGCAGATAAATCGTTAGAGTTTCAATATTCATATATTTGTGTATTTGTCCCATATAAATCTCCATTCAATAACATCATAACAAAATTTATCGACTTCGTTTTTAATTAGATGCATTTCTGCTAAGATCATTGAAACGAGGCGAGACTTCTGTCTCCCATTTCAAACGCCTTTGTGCTGTCTATGTATGATTTTCATCTATGTTATGTCTCATCATCGCACTATTGTTGCCTGTCGGGCAGGGCTCTCATTTTTAAGGATTTTTCCTTAAACTAAGGAATTTTGGAGATTTTTAAGGGTACTTTTAAGGAATTTAAGTTTTTGAGGATTTTTTAAGGAATTTTCCAAATTTAGAACTAGAACACAACATACTAAAAAAAAGTTAAACAAAGCAAAACTACACACATCTACTATGCAAGTGCTGGTAGTGCAAGTGTCAATCTTCGGTAATTTTAGTAATTGTGGCACTTCCCCACCCAAATATATTGGTTGGTTGCCCTATCACCAAGTAAATAGAATAGTTAGGTGTTAGAAGCGTTTTCCGGCTCAGCATGAATGCAACTTTTTGCGATTGACCATTTGTAAATGACGGCAGTTGTGATTTTTAGTTATGTGGTACAGTTATGTGCCAAAAAACCAAAATTATGCAAATTAAGAAAATTCACCATACGTTGATAACAGCACTACGTGTTAAAGTTTCAATTCCTGTATAAGATTCGCATTATTATCATTATTATTATTATTATTATTATGCATCTAAGGAATTTTTGTAAAATCTAAGGATATTTTCGTGAAATTCTAAGGATTTTTACATGAAGCGAAATGAGAGCCCTGCTGTCGGGACAAAGTTTCTGCCTGCCAACAAATGGCATCGAGTCGGATTTAGTTGCTGAACTCAATGAAATTATACCTCATAAAGCCTTCCTGGCTCAAAGGAAACAACTACCTTGCTCTTCACCAAAGGTAAGTCAGGTTAATTTTCATTTTGGACAATCAAACAATGGATATTTAGATATAAGGGAATTTGATACTGAAATGAGAGAAAATGAAGCTCAGGTAGAGGAGATACCCCTATTGACTTAAGGGAGACAACTAGGCTGCTGTGAATGAGGAGAGGACATTTTTATCCCTTTCCATTTGATATGTTGAGTGGAAATTGCTTAGCTTAGGCCATTTCTACTTTACTCACGGTTTACATATAGTAGTTTGTTAGGCCAGAATTCTGGAAATTCTCCAATGAAATATGCATTGCTATATCGAAATCTTCCTGGGGCTTTTGTTTTCGTGAATATAGTTCCTAACCAATTTATTGACTTTGTGGCTTCCTTCTTTGTTTTACGAGCAAAGCTCATTGATATCCCAACATGAACCTGCTTTCATTTCTGTTTATCCAAGATGTTTAATTGTTGTAATGTGTACATGAAGGAAACCAGTGAAAGTCAAGTTCAAGCCCTGGGAAAATTCCACACTTTATTTACTTACCACCTTCCTCATTGCACGTGCATTGCATAACTGTTTTGTCGAATACACTCATTAATGCTCTTTTCCTATTTTTTGTACAGATTCATTTAGTCAAAGGCAATGGAAAATTAAATCAATGGTTCAAAATGTTCTCTTCAAATTATTTCCCAAGTCAGGTATAATATTCAAGGTATGATGCTCTCTGTTCCATATGAACAATTAATGCACCTTGCTTGAAAAGCAGACTGAATAAATAAATGCTAAATAATATTTCTACATTGACTACCACTAAATGTTTTCTTAACGAATCACTTACAGTATTCTAAACCTGTAGGTACTTAATTCTTCCTCATTGTCACTTAATGATGTTCCTTATCAGGTAGATGTGTTGTCGTAAGCTCAGTGTGCCAGGCATAGACGGCAATGATTTCACAACCATTAGAGCACAACATTTTCAAATTTAGTGGGAAGCATACATTGTATCAATCACTGATAGAATCCTCCATTACATTGGACAAAACAAGCTAAGATGGCTCTTACCACACAAGCAAACATTATTAATGCATTTTAATAATCTATATGTGCATAAATATGTCTTTGTTATCTTACTTGAATATTGAGAGTCTTGCATGATAAGTTTCCCATTGTAGATATCTTTTAACCAGAACCTCATAGTGTATGGTGTGTCCTCATTCATTCACTGTGGAAGTGCTTAACAAACTATGTTTCTGTTTTTTTTATCAACAACATTCTAATTGTATATATCATTGACACTTGCTTATGTTTTCAGTATGTAGACACTGTATTACATGAACTGTACTACCATCTTACAATGTGTCTTATATCATAAAGAGCTTTCCCATACAATTAACATGCAAGCACAGAAACTTATTGAATCCTCAGAACAATCACAACATAATAGTAACTTGAAGTAACAAGCTTTTCTATAAGGAACCTACATGTATAAGGTAGAAAACTTAAGGAACGTTTACTACTACAGACCAAATCACTAAGGCATCTTTTAATTTTTAGTATATTAATATTTCCGCACTATTCAAAATTGAGAAGCCGGTTCCATTGATTTTCAGTACTTTTACATTATTTGAAGCTTCTTCATGTGTTAACCTCTTATCCTTTCATACAGCAAAACGATGAATTTGAATGCTTTTCTTGCGTCTCTACTAATTATGTCCACCAAATGCCAAACTTAAAATTAAAGACCTTTTACAAGTACAAAGTGGTCAAAGGATCTCAAAATAACAAACTTAAACAACTAGGCCCTCAGCTAGGTTCCTTATAAAAAAAACGTGTATTCTCATCGCAATTGTAATTTGTAATTCTAATAGTTATCGCATAATTCCAAGTTTTGTTGCTCTTTAAAACTACAGTCACAATAAAATCAATGCAGCACCACGTAATGTCCTGCAGGAGCTAATACTATTATCATCAGATTTACACGGGAATTTCGGCGTCCTAGCAACAACAATAGCGGCGCGAAATTTAAAATTTTTCTTGCGTCATAGAGGACATAGCGTGCGTAAAAATTTTTTTCAACCCACCACAAGAAAAACAAAAATTACGTAAGTACATGTATTTTTAACGTTGCTTTTACTTTCACATGAAAATACAGGCTATTTATAACTAAACAGCTTTAAAAAAGCTCAAACTGCTATATTTTATGTCACAATTGCTATTGCAGTGGATATTATCACAATAACAATTTTATCCTTAACAGGTTCACTTGAAATAGATAAATTTTGTCACCACTGCTACCGTAAGTTCATGTATTCAGTTCTGCGTTTTCTGCCTGCCTTTAGTCTCTCCTCTTCATTGTAAGAAAGATAATTATTATTCATTATCTGCAGAAAATAAAACTGTGTCATATTAATACATTAAAAGTATATATTATTGTAACATCAACAGAACTGTATAGGCAAATTCAAACGACCGATACCCTATTAACTCACCTTTCATTGAATGACAATGACAATATATTTATATATAGTTTTAACATGGATACTGAAAATGAAGTTGCCATGCCTGAGGGTGCTGAAACGGTTCAGACAGAGGATGATGAAGCAGTTGAGCCTGAAGTTGCCAACACTGTTCCAAAGGAACCCACAGTGGTTTATTGTGGAGAAGAAACTAAGGTAGCATTGAAAAATACTTTAATCCATATATTGATAAATCTAAACAAATGGTATGCATAGATTATCAAACTGCTTTACAAGGAAACACAAATGTATCCTATGTGAGTCACTGTTTTTAATATATTGTTCTCATATTAATCCTAGCTAATCAATTTTACTGACATTGGCTCACTAAAAAGGCAATGTGCCTTGAAGTTCAGTGCCATTAAAAGAGGCACCAAATTTCATTTTGTTAGCACCCTGGATGGGCATTTAACAAAGGATGAAATAGCGTAAGTTGCAATGCAATATTTCCATCTTATCTCTGTGTATAACATATTGCTTACTTTCAACTCCTTCTGTAACAATGTCTTTTTCTCTACAGGAAATCTGAAGAAATAAAAATAAAAATTATAGAACAAAAAAGATTCAAAAAATATAAAAAACAACAAAAAAAAAATAAAGAAGAAGCGCACACGAGGTGCATGTGGGCAGATGTGCCCACAAAAGAAATTTTGTCTTTGGTAAGGGGCACAAACATTCAGAAAAAGTAATTGTAACTGTAATTGTGTTCATGTTTGTCTTTTGTTCGTTTTCTTTCCCTGTTATTTGCTTGTTTTGTTAAATTGTTAAATTTTGTACAACGATAAATTAGAATAACATACATTAATAATAAATAATAATAACAATTAATAATAATAACATTGCAAAAATAATAACAAGACTATTACCTTTGAAAAACGGTGCATTCCGCCAACAAATATTTATCACCAACACTCTTCTTGGACATGCTGTGACACAAACCCTAAAAATTTACAAGAAATGTATTTCAAAAACCCGTCTTTATAAATGAACAAGATGTGGCCTTTGGGATGCATAATGATCTCATATAATTCAATATACTTACCTGAAGAACAGTCAAAAATTGCCTGCATTGACATCGCACCACACAAATCCCATACGTAGCACAGAGAGTACCTAAAATTCACGAATAATACATGTAATAAAACGTAAGTAGCACAGAATCGTATCTCATTTTCCAATGCGAACAATGTATCATCCGTTTTTCTCAAATGTGGCCTATTCTCAAGGGATTCGTGGTCAAATACTATATTTGCTAAAGTCTTATACGCTAGGAAAATGAATCAAAACCTTCACAGAAACACTATAGATTATTTTAAAGATGTAACCTGAAAGATCGCAATGATATAATACGATCTGGAAAACCTACTTACCATCACCACAGAACAGAAAAGATGAAAGGAAGGACGCATTGCCTTGCCACCACATGTTCTTTGTTCACTTGAGTTGAGTTCTCTTGGTTGGGTTGGGTTGATTGTAAGCCAATCCAGCTCAATCAAATAATTACGTCAAAACGGGACGGCATAACAATAGAATTTGTTGTGTGATTTTGATTTATGCTATGTTTCGTCAACGTAGCAATTTCTCATGCTGGTTGTGGTTGTGCTGTCCGAATATTCGTTTCCCAAATCTTGGATTGCAATGGAACTTGATGGTGAAATAAGAGAAAGTAAAGCTGAGAGAAACATTCATTTTGCCGCAGCTCAGGAGTAAGTAGACTTTATTTTTAATTTCACCCCATTCAAGTTCCCATATAGTTGCTTAGGCCAATTGTATTTCACTAAACATATAGTTTCCTCAGGCCAAAATTGACAACTCCGCTTATGTTTCATGGCTCTTTATATTTAATGATTTCGGAAAGAGTGTTTAATGCTGTACCCACATGTTTCAGTGGCTTTAATTTTGTTATAATTTTTTCGTTGACGATTCTTTTCACTTTGTGGCTGCCTTCTTTGTCTTACCAACCAAGCCCAATACTCCTATGAAACTCCTTTCACCATGCAATTCCCATCCCATTGATGATGATTATGAAGTACCCGTGCTTATCCTTATGTTCTATATGATTGAAACTAATGTAAAACCAATCCCAGCCGTAGAAATCGTTGTACTTCATTTAATTTAATAAAGCTTTTTCATGGCAATTGCATTAAATGATCTGTTTTGTCTGTAATGTCATACTGTAATGTTATGTCATACTGATCAATATTAATTTCTTTATTTCTTTTCATAATGATATACATTAAATCAACATCAAAGGAAAATTAAACTCCACAGATTCTCCAAATCCAAATCCAATTATTTTTTAGCCTTGATAGTAATAAACCAACATATTAAATAGAATATAATTTGTCTCTTTCACTTTGTAGATCTACTGATGTACATCATTGTACCAATGCAAGTATTGGAGGCTACATACTTATTGCTTTATCAAAAATCAATGCATCAGTGTCATCAGTGTAAGTCAAAATTAATTTAAATTCTGGACATTCATCATCAATGGTCCTTTACTGTTTATACCTATCCTATATTAGGTTGACAAAAGACCACATCCAAGTGTCAATCCATGCACTCAACTAATAGCAGGCTAATTGTTGTCGTCCCTAAAACAAAACAAACTTTTATCTTGCATCTTATCTACTGTACCATCAGTACGAGGCTTAGATGATGAAAACGAGGCTGACCGCTAAAACTAATTTCCATGCATGTTAAACACTACAATCGTGACAATAGATAGACAGGGCGGCGAGGGCGAGCCAAACCACTGTACGTGGGGTGGGAAAGGGCATGAGCGGGAGCGAATGCAGCGCGCGAAGCGCGCCAACCACATTAAACTTTTTGTACTTGATGGGCTCCGGGAAGCGAGCGTAGCGAGTGCCCCCGGCTAGTCTATATATACTATTCTACGATCACACGTGACCCCCCGACTGTGAACAATGGGCTATTGTTTGTTGAACAATCGACGTTCGACCGAACAATGGGATCAAAGGAATTTTGTTGTATCCATAAAGGCTTTTTTCCTGGGGGTCAATAAGGGGGCAAATTGGTAGCAAAATGATCGCTGCATTACGCTGATCACAGTAAAGTATGTGGCTAATTTCTACTCCAAACGGTTCGGGAGTTATGGCCCATTTTGTGTTCCGACTTTCTAGAAAGTTCCGAGGACGGAGTTAATGAGATGCAAAACGAGCAGGGAGAAACACGTGTTTTTTCGGTTGAACGGGCGGCAAGTTGCTCGGGTTTAAGCGTGAATACTTGCCGGAAATCAATTGTAAAGACGTGTCAATTGTTCTCAGGACCTGTCGAGACAATGTGTGGACAATTATTTCAAGGTATTTCCTTTAATCAATTGTTTTTTGCTTTAAATAGCACGAGTTTTGTTTTGTTTCAACTCACGTTTTTCTTTCGGCTCGAGGGCCTAACCAAAACACGAGGACAATTTTGATTTTCTCGGGTCGTTCTGGGCCGATTTTCTCCATTTAAACTTTCGATAACTGTTTATTTACACGAGAACTAAAGTTATACGGCTTTGTTTTTTTTGTTTTGTTGATTTTCCTCTTTTTTGGACAGTTTTCGCCGAGTTTGGATTTTGCTGAAAAACACGAAATTTTCAAGAAACACGTGTGTGTTTTGCATTTGCGAAAATTATTTTTTAACCTGCCAAAACTTGTTTTTTTCATCCAAATACTTTCGATAAATGTTCGCCAAGCTATTAGCTTCATCTTGGTGTAATTTGAGTTCAAATGGACAAATTTTTACCAAGTTAGGAGAATTTTTGTGTTTTTAAAGTTGGCTGATGAATTCATTTTTTTCACTTTCAGAAGAAACGGCTTTCAGGGGGCGGCAGCGTGGTCACTTGCCAGGGGGTTGTATTGTAGGGTATGTATTGTAGGGTATGTATGTAGGGTATGTTATGTAGCGTATGTATTGTAGGGTATGTATTGTAGGGTATGTATTGTAGGGTATGTATTGTAGAGTATGTATGTAGGGTATGTTATGTAGCGTATGTATTGTAGGGTATGTATTGTAGGGTATGCATTGTAGGGTATGTATTGTAGGGTATGTATTGTAGGGTATGTATTGTAGGGTATGTATGTAGGGTATGTATGTATGTATCTATGTATGTAGGGTATGTATGTATGTATGTATGTATGTATGTAGGGTATGTATGTATGTATGTATGTATGTATGTAGGGTATGTATGTATGTATGTAGGGTATGTATGTAGGGTATGTATGTAGGGTATGTATGTAGGGTATGTATGTATATTATGTATAGTATTTATATATAGTATATAGGGTATGTATTGATGTATATATTTATGTATAGTATCTATAGTAAGTATGTATGTATTGTAATGTTATGTAATGCTTCTATTTCTAACTTTTGTAATTTTTCAAAAAAGATCACTGCGAAACAGACACTGTCCTTCTTTATGAACAAATGATCTTCAATTAACAAAAATGAACTCACCTCACTATAATAATGTTCACAAGGAATGACCGCAAACATTCACTTTATGTCTGGGCACCTGAAAAACAAGAAGAAATCATGTAATATACTTTATAGCATGTTGGCTCATCTCAGTTCTTTTCATGTGGCCTGAAGTCTATAAATGTAAGTAATTTATTGTAACTGCAAATCATTAATTACCTCTACCTCATGTATTCACCCAGTCAAACAACGTACTTACCTTCTTACCTTTGGTCATCCTTCCATGGCCTACTCTTATTATTGGTATTTGTACCAACAGCAATATTTCTGAACATATAACAGCTCACGAAAAATCAATGTACTTCATTCTCCATGTGTCCGTGGTGGAATACCTATGTTTTTGCTGTTGTTGTGTTCAACAACCTCTGTCCAATACATCATCACCATCAAAATCCCCACAACGCCATGGTGAGAAATGATCTATTTCTAGATATCAAGCATATAAAAGTCCACCAAATTATTTCTTATACTTAGAGATTACAAAACGACACTTCTCCCCATCATCAACAAACAACAACGTCGTTTTCTCTTCGGTGCCAAGTACATGCTGTTCCTGTTGTTGTTTTCAACTGCCTCACTGTCGAATGGATCATCATTAGAATAATAATAACAACAACGAGGCACGCCGCCGAATAGAGGCCACAAACTTTCAAATTGGCGCGAATTTAAAATAGCAATTGCGTCTTTACTTTCTTGCTATACCAAATGTAAAATTTGTTGTTAGAAATTGGCAGATAATTATAATTATATTACAATTTTTTGTATATATCGACAAAAGCATTGTTAGAAAGATTGTTTTATTTTATTGGTAAGTTGAATGTTGAAATTTACCTTTCCTAAACAATCCTTATTTACACCGACAGCGTCTTCTTTAAAGCAACCGTTGTCTTTCATTGCATCGCAATGCACTGTCTTTTTAGCGTTTCTGTCATGTGGTTTTTTAGCGTTTCTGTCATCTGGCTTCTCCGTTAATGTCCAGCCACTTTTGTTATTATTAACAAAGTAAAGTAAAATGAAGTTTTTTTATAAAGTATGTATTTCACTCCTTCACTTCAGCATGACATTTTATTCTCATTTCTTCACTCAACTCAATCAACATAATAATATACAAGTTAAACATGTTAAACATTCCTTAGTATTAATGGCAACTTTCTCTTTACAAGATAATCAATTCATCCAAATCATCTTTCTTCTTTTGTAAAAACAGGATTTCCAAAAAAGTTGAATCCTCAAAATATTTGGTGAGCGTCACAACAATTGCTCTTATACGAAGCCTATTTTAATTAATGTTTAAATGCCTCACTCTGTAATGTACATTCATATACCAAATTTGAAGCTTAACTACTATATTTAAAGTAGTGTTAACAATTGCAACAAATTCTTATCAATAGAAAGCAAATTTACTGCACAATGCAAATAAAATCTAGCCTTTACAAACACATCAAATGTAGGTTTATAGATTTTTCTTTGCAAGAATGAAATGGATGATTAACTTTTCAAATCCATTCATTATCACAACTGTTTTCCTTTTAGTTGTTAAAGAACACAATAGAAAGAGTGATGTAGGTCATAACATAAAGTGCTCCAATATTTTTTATTGGAAACTTTCAATAACCAATAATTTAATTCAACAATCAAGAGTAATTCCAAACATTTCTTACAATTATGTTTTAAATTATTTATTTCATCTTGCAGCTCACCACAAAACAACAAACCCATCACAAAACTTGCTCACAAAAATCACTCTTATTTCAAATTTTCACTTAAATTGGGTTGCATATAAAACACATTTTTTTCTTTTCTCATATTATCTCTTGCAAAATGCCAAGAAAAGCCAAAAAGGGCATTACCGGCACCAGTCGTCGTAATCAAATGCGGGATGCAGCTCGCCGCCGTCGTGAGAATAACCAACAGCCTCATCCTGCTGATTTGCCACCTGATAATATGGTACAGGAAGCAGTGAATGATCTTCACCAGTTGCAGCAAGAATACCCTCAGCGACCAGCCCCAGAATATCAACCACTCCCACTTCATTATCCACAAATGCAGGCATTATATGTGCCATGGCAACTACCTGCGATGCTTCCCCACTACGGACTTATAGCAGTTCCACAACCAATAAACAATGGCTTACAATATCCTGCAGCACTGGCCCCTCAACTTCAGGTACACAACTCAATAATTTCTACTAATCTTTTCAAATCACATCAACCATATATTATACAGCTTTTTGTAATTAAAAACTATCAAAATTAAATCAGTTATTATATCAACCAAATTATCAATATTTTTCCATCCGCAGGTACCGCCGATGGTTATGCAGTTGCAACCACCCCTTCTGAATCGTAATCATGAAGGTCCAGCAGCAATACAAACGGCAGATGTGGAGATGCTTAATGTAAATCAAGCTCAAAATGACAATGAGGTAAAACTAACTACAGTCAGGCAACTCCATTCTCCATAACCCAAATCCCTCATGCAATTTCCCTACTTGAGACATGTCCAATTATAAGTGTTATAAGAGACATGTCCAATTATCCAAGACATGTCCAGACATGTCCAATTATAAGAGACATGTCCAATTGCCAATGATCAGCCTATTCCCACATTCAAGATGATTATTACCGGTCGCCCAGAACAAGATCGAAGATATGATAATCCTACTGCCAGAGAAATTGCAGCAGTCTACACTACACGCAATGGCGGTGCTCCTAATCCCGAGGATAGAGAGCTTCAAATTCGAACAAGGCGTGGTAATCTTATGAAGATTAATGCCATAGATCTTGTTGCGGATCCTCTAACCTATCCATTGTTGTTCTTTCAGGGTGATCGTGGATACAGCGTGGACCTTCAACGTCTACCTACACGTGAAGGACAAGGCCAGCAAAATGCTAATCGTAACCACCGTACCAAACTTACAATCGCCGAATATTATTCGTACCGAATACAAGTCAGAAATCAACTGTCCACCATCCACAGGGCAACACTTCTCTTTCAACAATATTTGGTGGATGCATACACCAAAATAGAAGGAAACAAGCTCAACTGGATTTTACACAATCAACGGCAATTACGTGCTGACAGTTATCGAGGCCTAATGGATCACCTGAACAGAAGGGCTGAAATCGAAAATCAAATGGCCAGGGCAAACAATCCCAACGAACCCCTTCACATTGATGTCGGCCGTGTTGTCATACTTCCCTCATCTTTTTCAGGCAGTCAACGAAATATGTACCAGAACTTTCAAGATGCAATGACCATCGTAAGAAAGTATGGCAAGCCTGACATCTTCCTAACCATGACGGCCAATCCCAAGTGGAAGGAGATTTCAGAAAACATTCTACCACACCAGAAGTCGAATGACCGGCCTGACATCGTCACACGAGTATTTCAACAGAAACTACAAGAACTACTGGAAGATGTCCTTCACAAGCACATTCTCGGACACACTATTGCACATGTATATGTCATCGAATTTCAGAAGAGAGGACTACCACACGCTCACATGATTCTGTTCCTCTCTGAGGCTGATAGACCACGAACACCTGAACAGGTAACATCTATAGCAATAATCTATTATAGAGTAAAAGATAGAGTAATTATACATTTATTATTGAGTATGAAATATTATCATCAGTTGTATTGCTTAGTAAAAACACAGTACATTTTGATGTGTAGAACTTACATGTGATATTTTTCATCCAAACCTACAGGTAGATCGACTCATATCAGCTGAAATTCCGGACCCACAGGATGCAAGATATCACAAGTTAGTACTGAAGCACATGACACATGGACCATGCGGTGATATAAACCCCGGATGCGTTTGCATGGAGAATAACAAATGCAAGAAACGATTTCCCAAAGATCGCACTGCCGAAACACAGGTCAATGCGAATGGTTATCCACTCTACAGACGACGCTGTCGTCACCCAGTTAATCTGGAAGATCGACTTCTAGATGATACATGGGTTGTGCCACATAATCGCCATCTTCTACTCAAGTATCAGTGTCACATTAATCTGGAAATATGTAGCACTGTGAAGTCCGTGAAATATATTTTCAAATATATTCATAAAGGACAAGATATGGCACACGTGGAAGTTCTTCAAGGACAGCAGCAACAAGTACCTCAAGATATTGAGCACGATGAAGTACGCCAATACATCAACGCCCGGTATATTGGACCTCATGAAGCTGTTCATAGAATATTCCAATTTGCCATGCACGAGAAAAGTCACACTATCAAACGTCTGCATGTTCATCTACCTGATCAGCAGACCGTATACTTTCAGGATAATGGCCGTGTCGAACAATTACAAAACATCAATGAAAAAACCACACTGACGTCTTGGTTTGAATTGAATGCACAAGACCCGGCTGCACGCCAATATCTCTATCACGAGATTCCTGAACACTATGTTTTCAACGAGCGCACCAAAACATGGAAAGCAAGACAGCGGAGAACACTGCCTGTCATAGGCAGAATATATCAAGTTCACCCACGACCATGTGAGCAAAGGTTCGCACTGAGACTATTGCTTCTCCATAAACGGGGTGCCACGTCGTTTGAAGATCTTCGTACGATAGAAGGAAACCTATGCAATTCCTTCAAAGACGCTGCTTTAGCTCTAGGTCTGTTGGAAGATGATGCTGAAATAATACGCTGTTTGGAGGAGGCAGTTATTTTCAACATGCCAGTACAACTGAGACAGTTGTTTGCTACATTACTCCTTTTTCAAACACCTTCAGATATCGCAGCACTCTTCAACATGTTCAAAGAAGCATTGAGTGAAGACTTTGTACGACGTGATCAAGTCAATCATCCGGATATGGCCATAGCTTTTGAAGACCGACACATGTATCAATGTCTACATGACATTGACGAAAATTTGAAAGTACATGGTCAATCGATCACTAATTATGCTGACCTTCCTCAACTTCCAGCCGACTATGTCATTCCTCAACAAGGTACTATATGTGTTATTTTGAACTATGTACTATTTTAGTAAGAATATGATAATGTATCCTAAGATCGTGCAGACAAGGGCATTTACGTATTTTTGCACATTGATTCTCCTAGCTTTCTTTCCAATTTTATTGCAATATATTTCACTTATTATTACAGAGGAAGATGACATGGATGTTGGCAATGCCAGAGAGGAAGGAGAACGAATGCTGGCCGCATTGAACCCTGAACAGCGAGCCATATACACGGGAATCACTGATGCTATCAACGCGCAATCCGAACAGAACTGTCACTTTGTTGACGGGCCGGCTGGAACCGGGAATACTTTCCTTTACAACACGTTGGTTCACAATCTGCAAGCCAATGGACATAAAGTTCAGTGCATGGCGTGGTCAGGAATTGCTGCAACACTGCTCATAAATGGTAGAACTTCACATTCTACCTTTCAAATTCCTATACCACTTCAAGCTGAATCAACGTGTAATGTCAAGAGACAGAGCAGGAGAGCACAGGTATTGCGCGAAACTACACTATTCATATGGGATGAAGCTTCCATGATTCCCGCACTTGCATTACAAGCAGTCGACCGACTGCTTCGAGACATTACACATGTCGACAGACCATTTGGTGGCAAGTTCATGCTACTTGGTGGTGACTTCAGACAGGTTCTACCTGTCGTCACGAAAGCAGGAAGGGAAAGAATTGTAGCAGAGACTCTAAAATCACACCAGATCATTGATCTATGGACAAAGTTTCAGCAGCATCGTTTACACACCAACATGAGAGCCGTTCAAGATGATTCATACCGTGAATTCTCAGAATGGCTTCTCAGACTTGGCAACAAGCAAGAAGCACACGATGCACTGGACAACGTAATTCTGCCACAACAGATATGCACTTCGTCTAAAGAAGACATGCTGAACTTTATTTTTCCCAGGCCGAACACACCAGATTCACACCTAATGATGGATCCTGTAACAATGTCTGAACGCTGTTGTCTGACTCCAAAGAATGACTTATCGCATCAAGTAAACGACTTAATTCTGGACAGACTTCAAACAGCCGAAAGAACTTACTACAGCACAGACAGTGTTGTCACAGACGATCCAGATGAGGAAGAGGCCTACCCCATTGAATTTCTCAACCAACTCACTCCGAATGGAATGCCGTTGCACAGACTTAAACTCAAGGTAGGAAGAGTACAATATTTCATCCTATTAACATTAAATTATTATGTGCAAAGGTAGTGCACCATAAAAAGCCGTCATTAATCACAATAATATTCATTGCATTAGGTTGGTGCAACGATCATTCTTCTGCGGAATCTCAATCCAAAGAAAGGTCTTTGCAACGGAACAAGACTCATAGTTCGGCATCTCCGACGTCACGTGATCACAGCAGAGATCATTACGAAGGAGCACAGAGGACAACGGGTCATGATTCCCAAGATCACAGTCTCCACTCAGGACACGGAAATGCCGTTCAAAATGAAACGCCGACAGTTTCCAGTCAGACTTGCATACTGCTTGACAATCAACAAGGCACAGGGGCAATCCCTGAGGTATGTTGGTTTGTACTTACCTGAGCCCGTGTTCACACATGGTCAGTTATATGTGGCCATGTCAAGAGCAACATCATTTAACGGGCTAAAAGTATTCCTCCCAGAGGAAACACACAGGAAAACAAAAAACATTGTTTTCCAAGAAGTCCTGTAAAGGCTTCATCCTAGAGCGACCATCTGCACAGTTGCTCTACAGAGGGCTGCCTACCAAAACGCACATACACACATTCAAGGGTACGGTATTGTGTGTCAACGCAGATCACGTCGCACATAAGTGTGATGTACAGCCGTTACTGGCACCTTTCTAGAATGCATTCATTCTAGATAACACTGATCTGCGGAGACCAACTGGACATTACGCCCTCCACATGTCCAGGGGTGACTGCACCACACACAGCAGTCGGCACAGTCCTGAATCCTGCGTAGCGCCCGATTATTAAGAGTTATGCGTTGCCATTTTCTCCGATATTGCCTATGGGAAAGTGGATTTCCTTACTCTGTGAAAACTGCAAGTTGTCCCTTAAGGATAGTTACTTTTTGCAAAATATCGCACTGTCAATAACATCCCCCCCCTCTCCTTTTAATACATGAAAACTTGATCTATAATCTACAGAGGTCCCTTTAGTGTTTACTGTTATATACTTCCAAGTTTCAATTGCAGTTTTCACCAACAAGGAAAACTCGAACAAAGGTTACTCCTTGACGCTGGTGTTCGAGCTTTTCACTAATGTAACCGGCAATCTTATTCTTTTTTTTGCTATGTACAAACGTAATCCTCAAAACAAATGACCGCCGTTATTGAAAGAATACATTCACACAGTGGCACAGATGTATCTTGCTGAGAGTGAAGTGCTATTCAAGAATCCAATTGAGGTACTGTCATTTTGGTTAAGCACGTCGCTAAGCCATTCAATTTTGCAACCTGAACTACGGATTGTGTGGATCAATTTTTATTGATATTGACAATTCACCAATTTGAATAGTAGAGTTTATCATGACTGAACCCTTCGCATTTTTACTTCGCATACAATACAAATATCTATCCACGTCCTTTCAAAACATATCTTTGTACTGTATTGTATATCTTTCAGATCTTCCGCATTAATAATAAGGTTTTTAAATTTGCGATTTACGTTTTCAATAGTAGATAGCCAGGAGATAGATACTTTATCTCTCCTCACAGTTTCATTATTGATATATTTGTGTATTTGTCACATTTAAATCTCCATTCAATAATATCATAACAAAATTTATTGATTTCGTTTTTAATTAGATGCATTTCTGCTAAGATCATTGAAACGAGGCGAGACTTCTGTCTCTCATTTCAAACGCCTTTGTACTGTCTCTGTATGATTTTCATCTATGTTATGTCTCATCATCGCACTATTGTTGCCTGTCGGGTCTAAGTTTTTGTCTCCCAACAAATGGCATCCAGTTGGATTTTGTTGCTGAACTCAATGAAATTATACCTCATAAAGCCTTCCTGGCTTAAAGGAAACAACTGCCTTGCTGTTCACCAAAGGTAAATAAGGTTCATTTTCATTTTGCACAATCAAACAATGGATATTCAGATTTATAACCCAATTTGATACTGAAATGAGAGAAAATAAAGCTCATGTAGATGTATACCCTTATTGACTTAAAGGAGAAAATTAGGCTGCTATGAATCAGAGGTCAACAATGTATATTTTCATTTTCATCCCTTTGAATTTGATATGTTGAATGGAAATTGCTTAGCTTAGCCATTTCTACTTTACTCACGGTTTACATATAGTTTGTTAGGCCAGAATTCTGGAAATTTTCCAATGTTTTTTCAGTACTTTGTTTTCAGAAGAAATGTGCATTGCTCTACCAACATCTTCCTGGGGCTTTTATCTCCGTCAATATAGTTCCTAACCAATTTATTTACTTTGTGGCTGCCTTCTTTGTTTTACAAGCAAAGCTCATTGATATGCCCACATGAACCTGCTTTCTACTTTCTGTTTATTGAACATGTTTAATTGTTGTGATGTACATGAAGGAAACCAGTGAAAGTCAAGTTCAAACCCTGGGAAAAATCCACACTTTATTTGCTTACCACCTTCCTCATTGCACATGCATTGCATATCTCTTTTGTCTACCACACTCATTAATTTTCTATTTTTTGTACAGATTCATTTAGTTAAAGGCAATGGAAAATTCAATCTATGGTTCAAAATGTTCTCTTCAAATTATTTCCCAAGTCAGGTATAATATTCAAGGTATGGGGCTCTCTGTTCCAGATCAATAGATAAATCAATTAATGCACCCTTATTGAAAAGCAGACTGAATAAATAAAGGCTGAATACTATTTCTACATTGACTATCACTAAATGTCTTCTTAACGAATCACTTACAGTATTCTAATCCTGTAGGTACTTAATTCTTCCTCATTGTCACTTAATGATATTCCTTATCAGGTAGATGTGTTGTTGTAAACTCAGTGTGCCAGGCACAGATGACAATGATTTCACAACCATTACAACACAAGATTTTCAGATTTATTGGCAAGCATACATTGTATCAATCACTGATACAATCCTCCATTACACTGGACAAAACAAGCTAAGATGGCTCTTACCACACAAGCAAACATTATTAATGCATTTTAATAATCTATATGTGCATAAATATCTCTTTGTTATCTTACTTGAATATTTAAAGTCTTGCATGATAAATTATGATAGTTTCCCGTTGTAGATATCTTCTCAACCAGAACCTCATAGTGTATGGTATCTCCTCATTCATTCACTGTGGGAAAGTGCCTGACAAAGTATTTCTGTTTTTTTAGCCGGCAACATTCTCATTGTATATATCACTGACACTTGCTTCAATTTATGTTTTATGAAGCTTTTTCATCTGTTGACCTCTTATCTCTTTACATAGCAAAACGATGAATTTGATTGTTTTCCTTGCATCTGTACTAATTATGTCCACCAAATGCCAACTTAAAATTAAACAACTTTTAGAACTACAAAATGGTCAAAGAGGTCTCAAAATAACGAACTTAAACAATTAGGCCCTCAGCAGCTAGGTTCCTTATAAAAAGAAGCGTGTATTCTCATCGCAATTGTAATTCTAATAGTTATCGCATAATTCTAAGTTTTGTTGCTCTTGAAAACTACAATCACAATACGATCAATGCAACACTACGTAATGTCCTGGAGCTAATACTATTATCATCAGATATTCACGGGAATTTCGGCGTCCTAGCAACAACAATAGCGGCGCGAAATTTAAAATTTGTCTTGCGTCATAGAGGACTTAGCATGCGTAAAAATTTTTTTCAACTCACCACGAAAAAACAGCAATTTACGTAAGTACATGTATTTTTAATGTTACTTTCACTTTCACATGAAAATACAGGCTATTCATAACTAAACAGCTTTAAAAAAGCTCAAAGTGCTATATTTTATGTCACAATTGCCATTGCAGTGGATATTATCACAATAACAATTTTATCTTTAACAGGTTCACTTGAAATAGATAATTTCGCAAATACTGCTGCCGTAAGTTCATGTGTTCAGTTCTGCATTATCTGCCTGCCTTTAGTCTTTCCTCTTCATTGTAAGAAAGATAATTATTATTGATTTTCTGCAGAAAATAAAACTGTTTCATATTAATACATTAAAAGTATATATTATTGTTACATTAAGAGAACAGTAGAGGCAAATTCAAACAACTGATAGCCTATTAACTCACCTTTGACTGACAATGACAATATATTTATATATAGTGTAAACATGGATAGTGAAATGGAACTTGCCATCCTTAATGAGCTTGCAGCAGTTGAGCCTGCAGCAGTTGAGCCTGAAGTGGCGAAGGAACCCACAGTGGTTCATTGTGGTGAGGAAACTGAGGTAACATTGAAAAATACTATAATCCATATATTGATAAATCTATATAAATGTCATGCATATATTATCAAACTGCTTTAAAAGGAAACACAATTGTGTCCTATGTGAGTCATTGGTTTTAATATATTGTTCTCATATTAATCCTAGCTAATCGACTTTACTGATATTCGGTCACTAAAAAGGCAATGTGCCTTCAAATTCAGTGCCATTCACAAAGGCACCAAGTTTCACTTCGTTACCACCGAAGGCAGGCATTTAACGAAGGAAGAAATAGCGTAAGTTGCAATGCAAAATTCCCATCTCATCTGTGAAACATACCAATAAAAAATATAATATACAATAATTAATGGAAGCTTCATCCCATATGAAGAGAGTAATAATATGTTAATATATTAATATATATTTAACAAAGGACGAAAAAGCGCAAGTTGCAATGCAAAATTCCCATCTCATCAGTGTGTATAACATATTGCTTACTTTTAATTCCTTCTGTAACAATCTGTTCTTCTCTACAGGACATCTGGGGAAATCAATATAAAAATTTTGAAAAAAAAAAACTTTAAAAAACAAAAATACACACAAAAAAAAGGAAACGAAAAGAAAGTGGAAGCCCTTACCAGATGCATGTGGGCAGAAGTGCCCACAACAGAAATTGTATCTTTGGTAAGGGGCAGTTATAAAAAGTAGTTGTTGTTAGTCATATGTTCGTGTTTGTTTTTTGTTCTTTTTGTTTCAATGTTATTTGTTTGTTTCATTAAATTGTTAAATTGTCTGTTAGATTTTCTTATCACTGTATATTAGTAAATTGTCTAGAAACTATAGTTACCAGTCATCAATAATAATAATATTGTGGAAAATTATAACAAGACTATTACCTTTCAAAAACCATGCATTTCGCCAACAAATATTTATCAGCAACAGTACCTTTAAACTCTTCTTTCACATGTTGCGACACAAACCCTAAAAATTTGCAAGAAATGTATTTCAAAAACCCGTCTTTATAAATGAACTAGATGTGACCTTTGGGATGCATAATGATCTCCTATAATTCAATATACTTACCCGAAGAACAGTCAAAAATTGCCTGCATTGACATCGCACCACACAAATCCCATACCAAGAGAGTAGCACAGAGAGAGTACCTAAAATTCACGAATAATACGTGTAATAAAACGTAAGTAGCACAGAATCGTATCTCATTTTCCAATGCGAACAATGTATCTTATCTCTAGCATCCGTTTTTCTCAAATGTGGCCTATTCTCAAGGGATTCGTGGTCAAATACTATATTTGCTAAAGTCTTATACGCTAGAAAGATGAATTAAAACCTTCACAGAAACGCTATAGATTATTTTAAAGATGTAACCTGAAAGATCGCAATGATATAATACGATCTGGAAAACCTACTTACCATCGCCTGTGACCCACTCACAGAATAGAAAGATGACTAGCCGGGGGGCGCTCGCGTTCGCTCGCTTCCCGGAGGGGGGCAAGTGAAAAAAACTTAATTTGGTTGGCGCACTTCGTGCGCTGCATTCGCTAACGCTCATGCCTCTTTGAACCCCACTTACAACGGGTTAGCTCGCTACGCTCGCCTGTGGTTGGCACACTTCGTGCGCTGCATTCGCTTACGCTCATGCCTCTTTGAACCCCACTTACAACGGGTTAGCTCGCTGCGCTCGCCTGTGGTTGGCGCACTTCGTGCGCTGCATTCGCTTACGCTCATGCCTCTTTGAACCCCACTTACAACGGGTTAGCTCGCTGCGCTCGCCTGTGGTTGGCGCACTTCGTGCGCTGCATTCGCTAACGCTCATGCCTCTTTGAACCCCACTTACAATGGGTTAGCTCGCTGCGCTCGCCTGATAATCCCTTATCATAATTCGTTGATTAAAACTTTGGGCTTGTTTACATTAGGCCTACCACGTGGGTCGGGCAAAAAGAACCAATCAACTTGCAGCAAACAGCGAAACGCGTCACGTGAACAGCGAACGCTTTGTTCGAATTTGGAGTTCGCGACGCGAATTTGGAATTTTCGCCACCGTAAACCGTAGTTTTTTCGTGATAGCACAATTAGCAGAATAATTAATGGAATAATTCAATAATTAGGGAGAAAATCGAAAAACAAAATCCATTACCCTGGTTAAATTAAGAAACTAAACATTCAGTGTGAAGTTCATCGCCATATACCCACATACAAAAAAGCCTTTGTGATTACACGGTTCGCCGTTTCGTCCCATTGTTTTTGGGCGTTCGACCTATTGTTTCGGGTCGAATCTATTGTTTTTGGCAAGGAAAATGCGTCATCACGTGACATCGCAGAATAGTAATATTAGAAAGGAAGGACGCATTGCCAGCATGTTCTTTGTTCAGTCCAATCCAGCTCAATCAGAAAATTACGTCAAAACGAGATTGCATAACAATAGAATTTGTTGCATGATTTTGATTTATGCTGTCTTTCATCAACGTAGCAATTTATCATGCTGGCGGTTGTGCTGTCCAAACATTCGTTTCCCAAATCTTGGATCGCAACGGAACTTGATGCTGAAATAAGAGAAAGTAAAGCTGAGAGAAACATTCATTTTGCCGCAGCTCAGGAGTAAGTAGACTTTATTTTTAGTTTCACCCCATTCAAGTTCCCATATAATTGCTTAGGCCAATTGTATTTCACTCATTGTTAACATATAGTTTCTTCCCGCTTATGTTTCGTAGCTTTTTATATTTAATGTTTTCACAAAGAGTGTTTAATCCTGTAGCCGCATGTTGGAGTCGCTTCTTTTCACTTTGTGGCTGCCTTCTTTGCCTTACCACCAGCCAAGCCCAATACTCCTATGAAACTCCTTTCTCCATGCAATTCCCATCCCATTGATGATGATTTTGAAGTATTTTTGCATTCGTTATCCACAGTGTCCAGTGCTTATCCTTATGTTCTATATGATTGAAACTAATGTAAAACCAATCCCAGCCGTTGAAATCTTTTGCCGTGTTGCAAGAGTCACACTTAATTTTGGCTATGAGGGCTTTTAATATATTCTTATTTCTACGTTACAATACAGTGAAAAAAGTCCCAATTGTTATTCCAGTTAAACAAAGTCGCTAATTATGAAAGAGCAATTTTTCAATAACAACATATTCAGCTCACAAGGGCTATTTTATTCAAATCTAATTCCTTATTAACCTTGATAGTATTATACCAACATACTAAATAGAATATAATTTGTCTCTTTCACTTTGTAGATCTACTGATGTACATCATTGTACAAATGCAAGTATTGATTTCATCACGTAACCGACTTCATACCTATTGCTTTATCAAAATTCAATGCATCCGTGTCATCTTATCATGGGAACAAAATCATACCTCTGTAAGTCAACATTAATGTAAATTCTGGATGCTCATTATAGATGGTCCTTTACTGTTTATATTAGGTTGACAAAGGACCACTGGCAAGTGTCAATGGATGCATTCAACTGATAGCAGGCTAATTGTTGTTGTCCCTAAAACAAAACAAACTTTGATGTTGCATCTTATCTACTGTACCATCAGTACGAGGTTTACCCGATGAAAAAGAGGATTTTCAAATGAAAACGAGGCTGATCGCTAAAACTAATTTCCATGCATGTTAAACACTACAATCGTGACAATAGATAGACAGGGGAGCGAGGGAGAGCCAAACCACTGTACGTGGGGTGGCAAAGGGCATGGGCGTTAGCGAATGCAGCGCACGAAGTGCGCCAACCACATTAAACTTTTGTTGCTTGGGGGGCTCCGGGAAGCGAGCGTATGCGAGCGCCCCCGGCTAGTCTCTATTATATAATCTACGTCGACACGTGACCCGGAGGCGCTGAACAATGGGCTATTGTTTGGTGAACAATCGACGTTCGAAAAAAGAATGGGATCAAAGGAATTTTGTTGTATCCATAAAGGCTTTTTTTTGGGTGGTCAATAAGCGTGCAAATTAGTATCAAAATGATCGCTGCATTGTGCTGATGACAGTAAAGCTTTCCACTAATTTCTAGCCCCAGCGGTTGGAGAGTTATGGCCCATTTTGTGTTCCGACCTTCTAGAAAGTTCCGAGGACGGAGTTAATGAGATGCAAAACGAGCAGGGAGAAGCACGTGTTTTTTTAGTTGAACCGCGGCAAGTTGCTCGGGTTTAACCACGAATACGTGCCGGAAATCAATTGTAAAGACGTGTCAATTGTTGTCAAGACCTGTGGAGACAATTGGTGGACAATTATTTCAAGGTATTTCCTTTATTTCATTGTTTTTGGGTGAAAATAGCACGAGTTTTGTTTTGTTTAACCTCACGTTTTCCTTTCAGCTCCAGGGCCTAACCAAAACACGAAGACAATTTTGATTTTCTCGGGTCGTTCTGGGCCGATTTTCTCCATTTAAACTTTCGATAACTGTTTATTTACACGATAACTAAAGTTATATGGCTTTGTTTTTTTTGTTTTGTTGATTTTCCTCTTTTTTTGGACAGTTTTGGCCGAGTTTGGGTTTTGCTGGAAAACACGAAATTTTCAAGCAACACGCGAGTGTTTTGCATTTGCGAAAATTAATTTTTAACCTGCCAAAACTTTGTTTTTTTCACCCAAATACTTTCGATAAATGTTCGCCAAGCTATTAGCTTCATGTTGATATTTTCGTGGAGTGTGTAGGACAAAAATTGGCCACGTTAATTTAATTTGAAAGTTGGTGAATCGTGTTTTAAATGCTATTTTTTTCACGGGTTTGATTTCAGGGCTATTTTTGATCAACAAAATCATGTCTTGGACTTCAAAAATAAACAACTAAAATTGC
This sequence comes from Sanderia malayensis, assembly GCA_013076295.1. Lineage (NCBI taxonomy): Eukaryota > Metazoa > Cnidaria > Scyphozoa > Semaeostomeae > Pelagiidae > Sanderia > Sanderia malayensis. Next base: position 23,913 of record RQOL01000303.1, read on the forward strand.
AAAAAGCATTTCAAATGCACCCAATTACTTTCGATACTTATTCGCCAAGGTATCAGCTTCATGTTGGTGTAATTTGAGTTAAAATGGACAAAGTTTGACCAAGTTAGGGGAATTTTTGTGTTTTTAAAGTTGGCTGATGAATAAATTTTTTCACGGCTTTTGTCTTGGGCTGCACTAAATACTCGCTTAAAATTCAAAACAACACTGTTAAGAAATGTGAATATTTTTATCGGATTCGCTGTTTTCTTAGCTACAGTTTTATATAATTTTTATTAGAGATTGAGTTTAAATTTTCCAGGATGGTTTATATTTTTGAAGGCAACTTTTTTTTTCAAACTTCACACTGAAGCTATCAACCTTTGGCTTTCAGGGGGGTGGCAGGGTGGGCGCTGGGCGGTCTAGGGTATGTATTGTAGGGTATGTTATGTAGGGTATGTATTGTAGGGTATTTATTGCAGGGTATTTATTGTAGGGTATGTATTGTAGGGTATGTATAGTAGGGTATGTTATGTAGGGTATGTACTGTAGGGTATTTATTGTAGGGTATTTATTGTAGGGTATTTATTGTAGGGTATGTATTGTATGGTATTTATTGTAGGGTATGTATTGTAGGGTATGTTGTGTAGGGTATGTATCGTAGGGTATGTATCGTAGGGTATGTATTATAGGGTATGTAATGTAGGGTATGTATTGTAGGGTATGTTATGTAGGGTATGTATTGTAGGGTATTTATTGTAGGGTATTTATTGTAGGGTATTTATTGTAGGGTATTTATTGTAGGGTATTTATTGTATGGTATTTATTGTAGGGTATGTATTGTAGGGTATGTATTGTAGGGTATGTTATGTAGGGTATGTATCGTAGGGTATGTATCGTAGGGTATGTATCGTAGGGTATGTATTATAGGGTATGTATTGTAGGGTTTGTATAGTAGGGTATGTTATGTAGGGTAAGTATTGTAGGGTATTTATTGTAGGGTATTTAATGTAGGGTATGTTATGTAGGGTACTTATTGTAGGGTATCTTATGTAGGGTATTTATTGTAGGGTATGTACTGTATGGTATTTATTGTAGGGTATGTATTGTAGGGTATGTATTTTAGGGTATGTTATGTAGGGTATGTATCGTAGAGTATGTATCGTAGGGTATGTATCAAAGGGTATGTATTATAGGGTATGTATTGTAGGGTATGTATAGTAGGGTATGTTATGTAGGGTATGTATTGTAGGGTATTTATTGTAGGGTATTTATTGTAGGGTATTTATTGTAGGGTATGTATTGTAGGGTATGTTGTGTAGGGTATGTATTATAGAGTATTTATTGTAGGGTATTTATTGTAGGGTATTTATTGTAGGGTATGTATTGTAGGGCATGTATTGTATGGTATGTATTGTAGGGTATGTTATGTAGGGCATGTATTGTAGGGTATGTATCGTAGGGTATGTATTGTAGGGTATGTATTGTAGGGTATGTATTGTAGGGTATGTATTGTAGGGTATGTATTGTAGGCTTTGTATTGTAGGGTATGTATTGTAGGGTATGTATTGTAGGGTATGTATTGTAGGTTTTGTATTGTAGGGTATGTATTGTAGGTTATGTATTGTAGGGTATGTATTGTAGGGAATGTATTATAGGTTATGTATTGTAGGGTATTTATTGTAGGGTATGTATTGTAGGGTATGCATTGTACGGTATGTATTGTAGGGTATGTATTGTAGGGTATGTATTGTAGGATATGTATTGTAGGGTATGTATTGTAGAGTATGTATCGTAGGGTATGTATTGTAGGGTATGTATTATAGGTTATGTATTGTAGGGTATTTATTGTAGGGTATGTATTGTAGGGTATGTATTGTACGGTATGTATTGTAGGGTATGTATTGTGGGGTATGTGTTGTAGGGTATGTATCGTAGGGTATGTATTGTAGGGTATGTATTGTAGGGTATGTATTGTAGAGTATGTATCGTAGGGTATGTATTGTAGGGTATGTATTATAGGTTATGTATTGTAGGGTATTTATTGTAGGGTATGTATTGTAGGGTATGTATTGTACGGTATGTATTGCAGGGTATGCATTGTGGGGTATGTGTTGTAGGGTATGTATCGTAGGGTATGTATTGTAGGGTATGTATTGTAGGGTATGTATGTATGTATGGGCATGAGCGGCAGCGAATGCAGTGAGCGTAGCGTGCCAACCAGATTAAGCTTTGTTTACTTGATGGCCTCCGGGGAGGGAGCGAAGCGACCGAACCTGGCTCATGTATGTATGTATGTATGTGTGTATGTATGTATGTAGGGTATGTATGTTTGTATGTATGTATGTATGTATGTATGTATGTATGTATGTATGTATGTATGTATGTATGTATGTATGTATGTATGGGCATGAGCATAAGCGAATGCAGCGCACGAAGTGCGCCAACGACAGGCGAGCGTAGCGAGCTAACCCATTGTATGTAGAGTTGAAAAGGGCATGAGCGTAAGCGAATGCAGCGCACGAAGTGCGCCAACCACAGGCGAGCGCAGCGAGCTAACCCATTGTACGTGGGGTTGAAAGGGGCATGAGCGGGAGCGAATGCAGCGCGCGAAGCGCGCCAACCACATTAAGCTTTTGTTGCTTGGGGGGCTCCGGGAAGCGAGCGAAGCGAGTGCCCCCGGCTAGTATATACTATTCTACGGTCACACGTGACCCGCCGACTGTGAACAATGCCCATTGTCTTTTGAACAATCGAGGTTCGAAAAACAATGGGATCAAAGGAATTTCCTTGATATCATAAAGGCTTTTTTTCTGGGGGTCAATAAGGGTGCAAATTGGTATCAAAATGATCGCTGCATTGCGCCGATCACAGTAAAGTATGTGGCTAATTTCTACTCCAAACGGTTCGGGAGTTATGGCCCATTTCGTGTTCCGACTTTCTAGAAAGTTCCGAGGACGGAGTTAATGAGATGCAAAACGAGCAGGGAGAAGCACGTGTTTTTTTAGTTGAATGGGCGGCAAGTTGATCGGGTTTAAACGTGAATACCTGCCGGAAATCAATTGCAAAGACGTGTCAATTGTTGTCAAGACCTGTGCAGACAATTGGTGAACAATTGTTTCAAGGTATTTCCTTTATTCAATTGTTTTTTGCTTTAAATAGCACGAGTTTTGTTTTGTTTCACCTCACGTTTTTCTTTCGGCTCGAGGGCCTAACCAAAACACGAAGACAATTTTGATTTTCTCGGGTCGTTCTGGGCCGATTTTCTCCATTTAAACTTTCGATAACTGTTTATTTACACGAGAACTAAAGTTATATGGCTTTGTTGTTTTTGTTTTGTTGATTTTCCTCTGTTTTTGGACAGTTTTAGCCGAGATTGGGTTTTGCTGGAAAACACGAAATTTTCAAGCAACACGCGTGTGTTTTGCATTCGGGAAAATCAAATTTTAACCTGGCAAAACTTTTTTTTTTTCGAACAAATACTTTTGATAAATGTTCTACAGGCTATTGGCTTCATTTTGATATTTTCGTGGGTTGTGTAGGACAACAATTGGCCACGTTAATTTAATTTGAAAGTTGGTGAATCGTGTTTTAAATGCTATTTTTTTCACGGGTTTGATTTCAGGGCTATTTTTGATCAACAAAATCATGTCTTGCACTTCAAAAATGTACAACTAAAATTGCGAAAAGCATTTCAAATCCACCCAATTACTTTCGATACTTATTCGCCAAGGTATCAGCTTCATGTTGGTGTAATTTCAGTTCAAATGGACAAATTGTGACCAAGTTAGGGGAATTTTTGTGTTTTTAAAGTTGGCTGATGAAAAAATTTTTCCACGGCTTTTGTGTTGGGCTGCACTAAATGTTCTCTTAAAATTCAGAACAAAACTGTTAAGAAATGTGAATATTTTTATCGGATTCGCTGTTTTCTTAGCTACAGTTTGATATATTTTTTATTAGAGATTGAGTTTAAGTTTTCCAGGATTGATTAAATTTTTGAAGGCAACTTTTTTTTTCAAACTTCACACTGAAGCTATCAACCTTCGGCTTTCAGGGGGGCGGCAGGGTGGGCGCTGGGCGGTCGACCGCCAGGGGGGAAGATCTGACCTCCCACCTTTACTTTCTTTAGAAATGTTACGTCGTAGTATGTATTGTAGGGTATGTATTGTAGGGTATTTATTGTAGGGTATGTATTGTAGGGTATGTATTGTAGGGTATGTATTGTAGGGTATGTTATGTAGGGTATGTGTTGTAGGGTATGTATTGTAGGGTATGTGTTGTAGGGTATGTATTGTAGGATATGTATCGTAGGGTATGTTATGTAGGGTATGTATTGTAGGGTATGTATTGTAGGGTATGTATTGTAGGGTGTGTATTGTAGGGTATGTATTGTAGGGTATGTATTGTAGGGTATGTATCGTAGGGTATGTTATGTAGGGTATGTATTGTAGGGTGTGTATTGTAGGGTATGTATTGTAGGGTATGTATTGTAGGGTATGTATTGTAGGGTATGTATTGTAGGGTGTGTATTGTAGGGTATGTATGGTAGGGTATGTATTGTAGGGTATGTATCGTAGGGTATGTTATGTAGGGTATGTATTGTAGGGTGTGTATTGTAGGGTATGTATTGTAGGGTATGTATTGTAGGGTATTTATTGTAGGGTATGTATTGTAGGGTATTTATTGTTGGGCATGTATGGTAGGGTATGTATCGTAGGGTATGTATTGTAGGGTATGTATTGTAGGGTATGTATTGTAAGGTATTTATTGTAGGGTATGTATTGTACGGTATGTATGTAGGGTATTATTGTAGGGTATGTGTTGTAGGGTATGTATTGTAGGGTATGTATTGTAGGGTATGTATTGTAAGGTATTTATTGTAGGGTATGTATTGTAGGGTATGTATTGTAGGGTATTTATTGTAGGGTATGTATTGTACAGTATGTATTGTAGGGTATGTATTGTAGGGTATGTATTGTAAGGTATTTATTGTAGGGTATGTATTGTAGGGTATGTGTTGTAGGGTATGTATTGTGGGGTATGTATTGTAGGGTATGTATTGTAGGGTATGTATTGTAGGGTATGTATTGTAGGGTATGTATCGTAGGGTATGTTATGTAGGGTATGTATTGTAGGGTGTGTATTGTAGGGTATGTATTGTAGGGTATGTATTGTAGGGTATTTATTGTAGGGTATGTATTGTAGGGTATTTATTGTTGGGCATGTATGGTAGGGTATGTATCGTAGGGTATGTATTGTAGGGTATGTATTGTAGGGTATGTATTGTAAGGTATTTATTGTAGGGTATGTTTTGTACGGTATGTATTGTAGGGTATGTATTGTAGGGTATGTGTTGTAGGGTATGTATTGTAGGGTATGTATTGTAGGGTATGTATTGTAAGGTATTTATTGTAGGGTATGTATTGTAGGGTATGTATTGTAGGGTATTTATTGTAGGGTATGTATTGTACAGTATGTATTGTAGGGTATGTATTGTAGGGTATGTATTGTAAGGTATTTATTGTAGGGTATGTATTGTAGGGTATGTGTTGTAGGGTATGTATTGTGGGGTATGTATTGTAGGGTATGTATTGTAGGGTATGTATTGTAGGGTATTTATTGTAGGGTATTTCTTGTAGGGTATGTATTGTAAGGTATGTATTGTAGGGTATGTTATGTAGGGTATGTATTGTAGGGTATGTATTGTAGGGTATGTATTGTAGGGTATGTATTGTAGGGTATGTTATGTAGGGTATGCATTGTAAGGTATGTATTGTATGGTATGTATTGTAGGGTATGTATTGTACAGTATGTATTGTAGGGTATGTATTGTAGGGTATGTATTGTAAGGTATTTATTGTAGGGTATGTATTGTAGGGTATGTGTTGTAGGGTATGTATTGTAGGGTATGTATTGTAGGGTATGTATTGTAGGGTATGTATTGTAGGGTATGTATTGTAGGGTATTTATTGTAGGGTATTTCTTGTAGGGTATGTATTGTAAGGTATGTATTGTAGGGTATGTTATGTAGGGTATGTATTGTAGGGTATGTATTGTAGGGTATGTATTGTAGGGTATGTATTGTAGGGTATGTTATGTAGGGTATGCATTGTAAGGTATGTATTGTATGGTATGTATTGTAGGGTATGTATTGTAAGGTATGTATTGTAGGGTATGTATTGTAGGGTGTGTATTCTAGGGTATTGTAGGGTTTGCATTGTAGGGTATGTTATGTAGGGTATGTGTTGTAGGGTATGTATTGTAGGGTATTTATTGTAGGGTATGTGTTGTAGGGTATTTATTGTAGGGTATGTATTGTAGGGTATGTATTGTAGGGTATGTATTGGAGGGTATGTATTGTAGGGTATTTATTGTAGGGTATGTATTGTAGGGTATGTATTGTAGGGTATGTATTGTAGGGTATTTAATGTAGGGTATGTATTGTAAGGTCTTTCTTGTAGGGTATTTATTGTAGGGTATGTATTGTAGGGTATGTATTGTAGGGTATGTATTGTAGGGTATTTATTGTAGGATATGTATTGTAGGGTATGTTATGTAGGGTATTTATTGTAGGGTATGTATTGTAGGGTATTTATTGTAGGGCATGTATGGTAGGGTATGTATCGTAGGGTATGTATTGTAGGGTATGTATTGTAGGGTATGTATTGTAAGGTATTTATTGTAGGGTATGTATTGTACGGTATGTATTGTAGGGTATGTATTGTAGGGTATGTGTTGTAGGGTATGTATTGTAGGGTATGTATTGTAGGGTATGTATTGTAAGGTATTTATTGTAGGGTATGTATTGTAGGGTATGTGTTGTAGGGTATGTATTGTGGGGTATGTATTGTAGGGTATGTATTGTAGGGTATGTATTGTAGGGTATGTATTGTAGGGTATGTATCGTAGGGTATGTTATGTAGGGTATGTATTGTAGGGTGTGTATTGTAGGGTATGTATTGTAGGGTATGTATTGTAGGGTATTTATTGTAGGGTATGTATTGTAGGGTATTTATTGTTGGGCATGTATGGTAGGGTATGTATCGTAGGGTATGTATTGTAGGGTATGTATTGTAGGGTATGTATTGTAAGGTATTTATTGTAGGGTATGTTTTGTACGGTATGTATTGTAGGGTATGTATTGTAGGGTATGTGTTGTAGGGTATGTATTGTAGGGTATGTATTGTAGGGTATGTATTGTAAGGTATTTATTGTAAGGGTATGTATTGTAGGGTATGTATTGTAGGGTATTTATTGTAGGGTATGTATTGTACAGTATGTATTGTAGGGTATGTATTGTAGGGTATGTATTGTAAGGTATTTATTGTAGGGTATGTATTGTAGGTATGTGTTGTAGGGTAGGGTATGTATTGTGGGGTATGTATTGTAGGGTATGTATTGTAGGGTATGTATTGTAGGTATTTATTGTAGGGTATTTCTTGTAGGGTATGTATTGTAAGGTATGTATTGTAGGGTATTTATGTAGGGTATGTATTGTAGGGTATGTATTGTAGGGTATGTATTGTAGGGTATGTATTGTAGGGTATGTTATGTAGGGTATGCATTGTAAGGTATGTATTGTATGGTATGTATTGTAGGGTATGTATTGTACAGTATGTATTGTAGGGTATGTATTGTAGGGTATGTATTGTAAGGTATTTATTGTAGGGTATGTATTGTAGGGTATGTGTTGTAGGGTATGTATTGTAGGGTATGTATTGTAGGGTATGTATTGTAGGGTATGTATTGTAGGGTATGTATTGTAGGGTATTTATTGTAGGGTATTTCTTGTAGGGTATGTATTGTAAGGTATGTAGGGTATGTTATGTAGGGTATGTATTGTAGGGTATGTATTGTAGGGTATGTATTGTAGGGTATGTATTGTAGGGTATGTTATGTAGGGTATGCATTGTAAGGTATGTATTGTATGGTATGTATTGTAGGGTATGTATTGTAAGGTATGTATTGTAGGGTATGTATTGTAGGGTGTGTATTCTAGGGTATTGTAGGGTTTGCATTGTAGGGTATGTTATGTAGGGTATGTGTTGTAGGTATGTATTGTAGGGTATTTATTGTAGGGTATGTGTTGTGGGTATTTATTGTAGGGTATGTATTGTAGGGTATGTATTGTAGGGTATGTATTGGAGGGTATGTATTGTAGGGTATTTATTGTAGGGTATGTATTGTAGGGTATATTGTAGGGTATGTATTGTAGGGTATTTAATGTAGGGTATGTATTGTAAGGTCTTCTTGTAGGGTTTATTGTAAGGGTATGTATTGTAGGGATGTATTGTAGGGTATGTATTGTAGGTATTTATTGTAGGATATGTATTGTAGGGTATGTTATGTAGGGTATTTATTGTAGGGTATGTATTGTAGGGTATTATTGTAGGGCATGTATGGTAGGGTATGTATCGTAGGGTATGTATTGTAGGGTATGTATTGTAGGGTATGTATTGTAAGGTATTTATTGTAGGGTATGTATTGTACGGTATGTATTGTAGGGTATGTATTGTAGGGTATGTGTTGTAGGTATGTATTGTAGGGTATGTATTGTAGGGTATGTATTGTAAGGTTTATTGTAGGGTATGTATTGTAGGGTATGTATTGTAGGGTGTTTATTGTAGGGTATGTATTGTACAGTATGTATTGTAGGGTATGTATTGTAGGGTATGTATTGTAAGGTATTTATTGTAGGGTATGTATTGTAGGGTATGTGTTGTAGGGTATGTATTTGTAGGGTATGTATTGTAGGGTATTATTGTAGGGTATGTATTGTAGGGTATGTATTGTAGGGTATTTCTTGTAGGGTATGTATTGTAAGGTATGTATTGTAGGGTATGTTATGTAGGGTATGTATTGTAGGGTATGTATTGTAGGGTATGTATTGTAGGGTATGTATTGTAGGGTATGTTATGTAGGGTATGCATTGTAAGGTATGTATTGTATGGTATGTATTGTAGGGTATGTATTGTAAGGTATGTATAGTAGGGTATGTATTGTAGGGTATGTATTGTAGGGTATGTATTGTAGGGTATGTTATGTAGGGTATGTGTTGTAGGGTATGTATTGTAGGGTGTGTATTGTAGGGTATGTATTGTAGGGTATGTATCGTAGGGTATGTTATGTAGGGTATGTATTGTAGGGTGTGTATTGTAGGGTTTGTATTGTAGGGTATGTATTGTAGGGTATGTATTGTAGGGTATGTGTTGTAGGGTATGTATTGTAGGATATGTATCGTAGGGTATGTTATGTAGGGTATGTATTGTAGGGTATGTATTGTAGGGTATGTATTGTAGGGTGTGTATTGTAGGGTATGTATTGTAGGGTATGTATTGTAGGGTATGTATCGTAGGGTATGTTATGTAGGGTATGTATTGTAGGGTGTGTATTGTAGGGTATGTATTGTAGGGTATGTATTGTAGGGTATTTATTGTAGGGTATGTATTGTAGGGTATTTATTGTAGGGCATGTATGGTAGGGTATGTATCGTAGGGTATGTATTGTAGGGTATGTATTGTAGGGTATGTATTGTAAGGTATTTATTGTAGGGTATGTATTGTACGGTATGTATTGTAGGGTATGTATTGTAGGGTATGTGTTGTAGGGTATGTATTGTAGGGTATGTATTGTAGGGTATGTATTGTAAGGTATTTATTGTAGGGTATGTATTATGTAGGTATGTATTGTAGGGTATTTATTGTAGGTATGTATTGTACAGTATGTATTGTAGGGTATGTATTGTAGGGTATGTATTGTAAGGTATTTATTGTAGGGTATGTATTGTAGGGTATGTGTTGTAGGGTATGTATTGTAGGGTATGTGTTGTAGGGTATGTATTGTAGGATATGTATCGTAGGGTATGTTATGTAGGGTATGTATTGTAGGGTATGTATTGTAGGGTATGTATTGTAGGGTGTGTATTGTAGGGTATGTATTGTAGGGTATGTATTGTAGGGTATGTATCGTAGGGTATGTTATGTAGGGTATGTATTGTAGGGTGTGTATTGTAGGGTATGTATTGTAGGGTATGTTATTGTAGGGGTATTTATTGTAGGGTATGTATTGTAGGGTATTTATTGTAGGGCATGTATGGTAGGGTATGTATCGTAGGGTATGTATTGTAGGGTATGTATTGTAGGGTATGTATTGTAAGGTATTTATTGTAGGTATGTATTGTACGGTATGTATTGTAGGGTATGTATTGTAGGTATGTGTTGTAGGGTATGTATTGTAGGGTATGTATTGTAGGGTATGTATTGTAGGTATTTATTGTAGGGTATGTTGTAGGGTATGTATGTAGGGTATTTAATTGTAGGGTATGTATTGTACAGATGTATTGTAGGGTATGTATTGTAGGGTATGTATTGTAAGGTATTTATTGTAGGGTATGTATTGTAGGGTATGTGTTGTAGGGTATGTATTGTAGGGTATGTATTGTAGGGTATGTATTGTAGGGTATGTATTTTAGGGTATGTATTGTAGGGTATTTATTGTAGGGTATTTCTTGTAGGGTATGTATTGTAAGGTATGTATTGTAGGGTATGTTATGTGGGGTATGTATTGTAGGGTATGTATTGTAGGGTATGTATTGTAGGGTATGTATTGTAGGGTATGTTATGTAGGGTATGCATTGTAAGTATGTATTGTATGGTATGTAATTGTAGGGTATGTATTGTAAGGTATGTATTGTAGGTATGTATTGTAGGGTATGTATTCTAGGGTATTGTAGGGTTTGCATTGTAGGGTATGTTATGTAGGGTATGTGTTGTAGGGTATGTATTGTATGGTATTTGTTGTAGGGTATGTGTTGTAGAGTATTTATTGTAGGGTATGTATTGTAGGGTATGTATTGTAGGGTATGTATTGGAGGGTATGTATTGTAGGGTATATATTGTAGGGTATGTATTGTAGGTATATATTGTAGGGTATGTATTTGTAGGGTATTTAATGTAGGGTATGTATTGTAAGGTCTTTCTTGTAGGGTATTTATTGTAGGGTATGTATTGTAGGGTATGTATTGTAGGGTATGTATTGTAGGGTATTTATTGTAGGGTATGTATTGTAGGGTATGTTATGTAGGGTATTTATTGTAGGGTATGTATTGTAGGGTATGTATTGTAGGGTATGTATTGTAGGTATGTTTGTAGGGTTGTATTTGCAGGGTATGTATTGTAGGGTATGTATGTAGGGTATGTATGTAGGGTATGTATTGTAGGGTATGTATTGTAGGGTATGTATTGTGGGTATGTATTGTAGGGTATGTATTGTAGGGTATGTATTGTAGTATGTATGTAGGGTATGTATTGTAGGGTATTTATAGTAGGGTATGTATTGTAGGGTATGTATAGTAGGGTATGTTATGTAGGGTATGTTTTGTAGGGTATGTATTGTAGGGTATGTATTGTAGGGTATGTATGTATGTATGTATGTATGTATGTATGTATGGACATGAGCGGCAGCGAATGCAGCGCGCGAAGTGCGCCCACCAGATTAAGCTTTGTTTATGTGATGGGCTCCGGGGAGGGAGCGAAGCGACCGAACCCGGCTCATGTATGTATGTATGTATGTATGTATGTATGTATGCATGTATGTATGTATGCATGTATGTAGGTATGTATGTATGTATGTATGGGCATGAGCGGGAGCGAATGCAGCGCGCGAAGCGCGCCAACCACATTAAGCTTTTTGTACTTGACGGCCTCCGGGAAGCGAGCGTAGCAAATACCCCCGGCTATCTCTATTATATAATCTACGTCGATACGTGACCCGCCGACTCTAAACAATGGGCTATTGTTTGGTGAACAATCGACGTTCGACCAAACAATGGGATCAAAGGAGCGGGCGTTGCCACTCAAAGGCTTTTTTTCTGGTGGTCAATAAGGGTGCAAATTGGTACAAAAATGATCGCTGCGTTGTGCTGATGAAACTAAAGCTTTCCGCTAATTTCTAACCCAGCGGTTCGAGAGTTATGACCCATTTTGTGTTCCGACCTTCTAGAAAGTTCCGAGGACCGAGTGAATGAGATGCAAGACGAGCAGGGAGAAGCACGTGTTTTTTCGGTTGAACGGGCGGCAAGTTGCTCGGGTTTAAACCTGAATACGTGCCGGAAATCAATTGTAAAGACGTGTCAATTGTTGTCAAGACCTGTGGAGACAATTGGTGAACAATTATTTCAAGGTATTTCCTTTATTCAATTGTTTTTGGCTGAAAATAGCACGAGTTTTGTTTTGTTTCAACTCACGTTTTTCTTTTGGCTCGAGGGCCTAACCAAAACACGAAGACAATTTTGATTTTCTCGGGTCGTTCTGGGCCGATTTTCCCCATTTAAACTTTCGATAACTATTTATTTACACAAGAACTAAAGTTATATGGCTTTGTTTTTATTGTTTTGTTGATTTTCCTCTGTTTTTGGACGGTTTTGGCCGAGTTTGGATTTTGCTGAAAAACACGAAATTTTCAAGCAACAGGCGTGTGTTTTGCATTTGCGAAAACTAATTTTTAACCTGCCAAAACTTTGTTTTTCTCACACAAATACTTTCGATAAATGTTCGCCAAGCTATTAGCTTCATGTTGATATTTTCGTGGTTCTGTAGGACAAAAATTGGCCACCCTAATTGAATTTGAAAGTTGGTGAATCGTGTTTGAAATGCTATTTTTTGCAAGGGTTTGATTTCACGGCTATTTTTTATGAAGAAAATCATGTCTTGGACTTCAAAAATGTACAACTAAAATTGTATGTATTGTAGGGTATGTATTGTAGGGTATGTATTGTAGAGTATGTTATGTAGGGTATGTATTGTAGGGTATGTATTTTAGGGTATGTATTTTAGGGTATGTATTTTAGGGTATGTATTGTATGGTATGTTATGTAGGGTATGTTATGTAGGGTATGTATTGTAGGTATGTATTGTAGGGTATGTATTGTAGGGTATGTATTGTAGGGTATGTATTGTAGGGTATGTATTGTAGGGTATGTATGTATGTATGTATGTATGTATGTATGGGCATGAGCGGCAGCGAATGCAGCGTGCGAAGCGCGCCATCCAGATTAAGCTTTGTTTACTTGACGGGCTCCGGGGAGGGAGCGAAGCGACCGAGCCCGGCTCATGTATGTATGTATGTATGTATGTAGGGTATGTATGTATGTATGTATGTATGTATGTATGTATGTATGTATTATGTATGTATGTATGTATGTATGTAGTATGTATGTTGTAGGGTATGTATGTAGGTATGTATGTAGGGTATGTATGTAAGGTATGTATATGTATAGTATTTATATATAGTATATAGGGTGTGTATTGACGTATATATTTATGTATAGTATCTATAGTAACTATGTTAATGTTAATATGTAATGCTTCTAATTTCTAACTTTTGTAATTCTTCAGAAAAGATCAATGCAAAACAGACACTGTCCTTCTTTTTCAACAAATTATCTTCAATTAACAATCTTAAAATGAACTCACCTGGCTATAATAATGTTCACAAGGAATGACCACAAACAACAACCATTCACTTCATGTTTGGGCACCTGAAACAAGAAGTCATCATATAATACACTGTATAGCATGTTAGCTCATCTCAGTTCTTTTCATCTGGCTTTAAGTCTATAAATGTAAGTAATTTATTTTAACTCCAAATCATTAATTACCCGCACCCCATGAATTCATCATGCCAAAAAAATTAGTATGATGACCTTCTTACCTTTGCTCAACTTCCATGGCCTACTGTCATTATTGGCTTTCCTGTCTAAAGGCATCTTTTGCAGCATATAACAACCCTGACACAAAATCAAGGTTGTTAAATATAATTAAATAAATTCATGTAATTTGTTGTTGTGTTTAACTGCCCATGTTAAATCCATCACCATCATATTGATAACAGCTATAATAATCAGCTCGAAATATTCATTTGTAGTTATTATGTATAAAGTTCGCTAATTCATTCATTTTTTATACGCACAAGTTCTCTTCCATAACTCTGCTGATGAAATCAAGCAAAGCAACAACAACAAGAATCATAAGCGAGCAACAACGAGGCAATGCGCCGAATAGAGGCTACAATGCTTTCAAATTGGCGCGAATTCAAAATAGCAATTGCGTCTTCACTTTGTTCCTATAGCAAATGTAAAATTTTTTGTCCAACGTCTAACGTTTGAAAAATTGCAGAAAAAATAAATATATTAAATATTGTCAAAAAGATAACTCGACAACGTTTTACTTCGTTATTGGTAAGTTGAATGTCAAAATTTATCTTTCCTAAACACTCCTTATATACACTGACAACGTCTTTTTAAAGCAACTTTTACTTTCATTACATCGCAATTCATTGCCTTTTTTAGCATTGCTTATATATCCTGCTGCATTGCTCAACTGGTTTTTAGCTGATATCTAGCCAGTTTTCTTATTGAAAAAGTAAAGTAAAGTAAAGTTTTTTATAAAGTAAATATTCAATTATTTCTATTTTTTTATAAAGTAAGTATTCAAGATAATCAATTCATCCAAAACATCTTTCTTCTTTTGCAAAAACAGGGTTTCAAAAAAGTTGATTCCTCTGAATATTTCGTGAGTGTGACAACAATTGTTCCTATACAAAGCCTATTTAATTAATATTTAAATGCCTCACCCTGTCATTCACATTCATATCCCAAATCTGAAGCAGCTACTATATTTAAAGTGGTAATAACAATTGCAACAATTTCTGATCAATAGAAAGCAAACTTACTGCACAATGCAAATAAAATCTAGCCTGTACAAACACATCAAATGTAGGATTATGCATTTTCTTTCTCAACATGAAATGATGATTAACCTTTCCACTATATTTTATCACACTGTCTTTCTTTTAGTTGCTAAAGAACACAATAGAAAGAGTGATGTAGGTGACAAGATAAAGTGCTGCAATATTTTTACTTGCAAACTTTAAAATAACCAATAATTTCATTCAACATCAAGAGTAATTCCAAACATTTCTTACAATTATGTTTTAAATTATTTATTTTATCTTGCAGTTCACCACAAAACAATTAACCCATCCAGTTGCTCACAAAAATCACTCTTATTTCAATTTAACATTTTCACTTAAATTGGGTTGCATATAAAACACATTTTTTTCTTTTTTTTATACCACTCTTGCAAAATGCCAAAAAAAGCCAGAAAAAACATCACCGGCATTAAGCGCTGCGATAAATACGGAAAGCAAATCGCCGAAGTCGTGAGAATAACCAACAGCCTCATCCTGCTGATTTACCACCCGATAATACGGTACAGGGAGCAGTGAATGATCTTCACCAGTTGCAGCAAGAATACCCTGCAACCAGCCCCAGAATATCAACCACTCATTATCCACAGATGCAGGCATGTATGTGCCATGGCAACTACCTGCGATGCTTCCCCACTACGGACTTATAGCAGTACCCAACCAATAAACAATGGCTTACAATATCCTGCAGCACTGGCCCCTCAACTTCAGGTACACAACTCAATAATTTTGCTAATCTTTTCAAAATAAGTAATATATTATACTTTTTAATTAATCAAAATTAAAACCAGTTATTATATCAACCAAATTATCAATATTTTTCATCTGCAGGTACCGCCGATGGTTATGCAGTTGCAACCACCCCTTCTGAATCGTAATCATGAAGGTCAAGCAGCAATACAAACGGCAGATGTGGAGATGCTTAATGTAAATCAAGCTCAAATGACATGAGGTAAATTAAAATTATTAACAAAGCTAACTACAGTTAGGCAACTCCATTTTCCATAACCCAAATCCTCATGCAATTTCCCTATTGAGACATGTATAATTTGTCATGTATATTTATATCAATTTACATAATCACACAGTAATGACATTAAAATTTCTAATAACTAATATAAAATAACTAATTTCATTTAATTTTCATTATCAACAGATGGCCAATGCAGATGCAACCCGAAACACATATTGAAAATGAAAATAATGAAATTGAAAGGCCGGCACAACCTGATGAAATCAACGTGGAACAACACATTCCCATTCCACATGATAATCAGGTAAAACAGACTACCATCACAATTGGCTTAAAATACACCAGTCATTCTCTAGCACCATGTCAGGAAATTATTTTGCTCTCTAATTAGACATATCTTCACAAGTTCCAGTTTTATGCATTTCAAAACACATGATTGAATTATATTAACTTAGATTACATTGAATTTCAGGATCCACAAGTATTGCCTGCTGCTATGCAATTGCAAGCCAACGTTCAAAATGACAATGAAGAGAATGAAATAGCGGTACAACCACAAGAAGTTGAAATGCAAGACGAAATCCCACCACAACACCAAGATGATGTCCCTCAACCCATCGAACAACAAGCAAGGGAAGTAAATCAACCTATTGTTGAAATTCCTCAATTCTCCCCAATGCCTCATCATCTTGGGAAAATGACGAGGACATGTATTCACTGTGAAGCAAAATACTTCCGAGAGGAACTCAACTCAAGAAGGCAATACAACAAATGTTGCTTGGGAGGATTAATAACTCTCGATCCCATTCAACCACCCCCGGCAAATGTGATGCATTTATACACTGGAACTACTGATGAATCTAAATATTTTCTCAAAAATTTCCGTAGATACAATTCACTAATGGCGATGGCATCCTGGACAGCTAATGTTGTAAGACACGCTAATGCAGGACCACCAGTCATCACCATACATGGAAGTGCATACCATATGACAGGTAAATATAATGTCCGTCTCTTATCTCTTATATTATGCTACATTTTCATATAATAGCTTCACATGATGAAACGGATGTTGACAGAACACTCAATTCTTTCCGACCCAACATGCAATGGATAAGCTCTCTATGCTTGCCTGAATATGAAGAGTTGTCCAATCGAAAATCAAGGCGCTTTATGATGCTTTCATAACAAAGCATTTGCTGCATTGAAAATTACAGTTGATATAACGAAGTACAATTTGTAATGTTTCCTTGCATTCAACAGGGGTAACTGAAACTGACAGGTCCAGAAAATATGCAGAATTATATATTATGGACACCCAACAGCACTGCAAGAACGTCAGAACACAGCCAGAGAACAAAACTTGGACTTAGACATGGTGGCGCTGCTGCAAAACGAATTGATGGCAGTAAATCGGTTTGCTCAACATTTTAAAACAATGGGAGAAGTACTGGAAGAGCAAAGGCAGCAAGCCATTGCCAATGACCAGCCTATTCCCACGTTCAAGATGATTATTACCGGTCGCCCAGAACAAGATCGAAGATATGACAATCCTACTGCCAGAGAAATTGCAGCAGTCTACACTACACGCAATGGCGGTGCTCCTAATCCCGAGAATAGAGAGCTTCAAATTCGAACAAGGCGTGGTAATCTTATGAAGATTAATGCCTTAGCTCCTGTTGCGGATCCTCTAACCTATCCATTGTTGTTCTTTCAGGGTGATCGTGGTACAGCTTGGACCTTCAACGTCTACCTACACGTGAAGGACAAGGCCAGCAAAATGCTGATCGTAACCACCGTATTAGACTCACAATCGCCGAATATTATTCGTACCGAATACAAGTCAGAAATCAACTGTCTACCATCCACAGGGCAACACTTCTCTTTCAACAATATTTAGTGGACGCATACACCAAAATAGAAGGAAACAAGCTCAACTGGATTTTGCACAATCAACGGCAATTACGTGCTGACAGTTATCGAGGCCTAATGGATCACCTGAACAGAAGGGCTGAAATCGAAAATCAAATGGCCAGGGCAAACAATCCCAACGAACCCCTTCATATTGATGTCGGTCGTGTTGTGATACTTCCCTCATCTTTTTCAGGCAGTCAACGAAATATGTACCAGAACTTTCAAGATGCAATGACTATCGTCAGAAAGTATGGCAAGCCTGACATCTTCCTAACCATGACGGCCAATCCCAGATGGAAGGAGATTTCAGAGAACATTCTACCACACCAGAAGGCAATGACCGGCCTGACATCGTCACACGAGTATTTCAACTCAAACTACAAGAACTACTGGAAGATATCCTTCACAAGCACATTCTGGGACACACTATTGCACATGTATATGTCATCGAATTTCAGAAGAGAGGACTACCACACGCTCACATGATTCTGTTCCTGTCTGAGGCTGATAGACCGCGAACACCCGAAGAGGTAACATCTACAACAATAATTTATATATAGAGTACGATATATAATCATCAGTTGTATTGCTTAGTAAAAACACAATGCATTTTGATGTGTAGAACTTACATGTGATATTTTTCCTCGAAACCTACAGGTAGATCGACTCATATCAGCTGAAATTCCGGACCCACAGGATGCAAGATATCACAAGTTAGTACTGAAGCACATGACACATGGACCATGCGGTGATATAAACCCCGGATGTGTTTGCATGGAGAATAACAAATGCAAGAAACGATTTCCGAAAGATCGCACTGCCGAAACACAAGTCAATGCGAATGGTTATCCACTCTACAGACGACGCTGTCGTCACCCAGTCAATCTGGAAGATCGACTTCTAGATGATACATGGGTTGTGCCACATAATCGCCATCTTCTACTCAAGTATCAGTGTCACATTAATCTCGAAATATGTAGCACTGTGAAGTCCGTGAAATATATTTTCAAATATATTCATAAAGGACAAGACATGGCACACGTGGAAATTCTCGAAGGACAGCAGCAACAAGTACCTCAAGATATTGAGCACGATGAAGTACGCCAATACATCAACGCTCGGTATATTGGACCACACGAAGCTGTTCACAGAATATTCCAATTTTCCATGCACGAGAAAAGTCACACTATAAACGTCTGCATGTTCATTACCTGATCAGCAGACCGTATACTTTCAGGATAATGGAAGGGTCGAACAATTACAAAACATCAATGAAAAAACCACACTGACGTCTTGGTTTGAATTGAATGCACAAGACCCGGCTGCACGCCAATATCTCTATCACGAGATTCCTGAACACTATGTTTTCAACGAGCGCACCAAAACATGGAAAGCAAGACAGCGGAGAACACTGCCTGTCATAGGCAGAATATATCAAGTTCACCCACGACCATGTGAGCAAAGATTCGCACTGAGACTATTGCTTCTCCATAAACGAGGTGCCACGTCGTTTGAAGATCTTCGTACGATAGAAGGAAACCTATGCAATTCCTTCAAAGACGCTGCTTTAGCTCTAGGTCTGTTGGAAGATGATGCTGAAATCATACGCTGTTTGGAGGAGGCAGTCATTTTCAACATGCCAGTACAACTGAGACAGTTGTTTGCAACATTACTCCTTTTTCAAACACCTTCTGATATCGCAGCACTCTTCAACATGTTCAAAGAAGCATTAGTGAAGACTTTGTACGACGTGATCAACTCAATCATCCAGATATGGCCATAGCTTTTGAAGACCGACACATGTATCAATGTCTACATGACATTGACGAAAATTTGAAAGTACATGGTCAATCGATCACTAATTATGCTGACCTTCCTCAACTTCCAGCCGACTATGTCATTCCTGAACGAGGTACTAATGTGTTATTTTCAAATATGTACTGTATTAGTAAGAATATAATAATGTATCCTAAGATCGTGCAGACAAGGGCATTTACGTATTTTTGCACATGATTCTCCTAGCTTTCTTTCCAATTTTATTGCAATATATTTCACTATTATTACAGAGGAAGATGACATGGATGTTGGCAATGCCAGAGAGGAAGGAGAACGAATGCTGGCCGCATTGAACCCTGAACAGCGAGCCATATACACGGGAATCACTGATGCTATCAACGCGCAATCCGAACAGAACTGTCACTTTGTTGACGGGCCGGCTGGAACCGGGAAAACTTTCCTTTACAACACGTTGGTTCACAATCTGCAAGCCAATGGACATAAAGTTCAGTGCATGGCGTGGTCAGGAATTGCTGCAACACTGCTCATAAATGGTAGAACTTCACATTCTACCTTTCAAATTCCTATACCACTTCAAGCTGAATCAACGTGTAATGTCAAGAGACAGAGCAGGAGAGCACAGGTATTGCGCGAAACTACCTTTCATATGGGATGAAGCTTCCATGATTCCCGCACTTGCATTACAAGCAGTCGACCGACTGCTTCGAGACATTACACATGTCGACAGACCATTTGGTGGCAAGTTCATGCTACTTGGTGGTGACTTCAGACAAGTTCTACCTGTCGTCACGAAAGCAGGAAGGGAAAGAATTGTAGCAGAGACTCTAAAATCACACCAGATCATTGATCTATGGACAAAGTTTCAGCAGCATCGTTTACACACCAACATGAGAGCCGTTCAAGATGATTCATACCGTGAATTCTCAGAATGGCTTCTCAGACTTGGCAACAAGCAAGAAGCACACGATGCACTGGACAACGTAATTCTGCCACAACAGATATGCACTTCGTCTAAAGAAGACATGCTGAACTTCATTTTTCCCAGGCCGAACACACCAGATTCACACCTAATGATGGATCCTGTAACAATGTCTGAACGCTGTTGTCTGACTCCGAAGAATGACTTATCACATCAAGTGAACGACTTAATTCTGGACAGACTTCAAACACCGAAAGAACTTATTACAGCACAGACAGTGTTGTCACAGACGATCCAGATGAGGAAGAGGCCTACCCCATTGAATTTCTCAACCAACTCACTCCGAATGGAATGCCGTTGCACAGACTTAAACTCAAGGTAGGAAGATACAATCTTTCATCCTATTAACATTAAATTATTATGTGCAAAGGTGTGCACCATAAAAAAGCCGTCATTAATCACAATAATATTCATTGCATTAGGTTGGTGCAACGATCATTCTTCTGCGGAATCTCAATCCAAAGAAAGGTCTTTGCAACGGAACAAGACTCATAGTTCGGCATCTCCGACGTCACGTGATCACAGCAGAGATCATTACCAAGGAGCACAGAGGACAACGGGTCATGATTCCCAAGATCACAGTCTCCACTCAGGACACGGAAATGCCGTTCAAAATGAAACGCCGACAGTTTCCAGTCAGACTTGCATACTGCTTGACAATCAACAAGGCACAGGGGCAATCCCTGAGGTATGTTGGTTTGTACTTACCTGAGCCCGTGTTCACACATGGTCAGTTATATGTGGCCATGTCAAGAGCAACATCATTTAACGGGCTCAAAGTATTCCTCCCAGAGGAAACACACAGGAAAACAAAGAACATTGTTTTCCAAGAAGTCCTGTAAAGGCTTCATCCTAGAGCGACCATCTGCACAGTTGCTCTACAGAGGGCTGCCTACCAAAACGCACATACACACATTCAAGGGTACGGGTATTGTGTGTCAACGCAGATCACGTCGCACATAAGTGTGATGTACAGCCGTTACTGGCACCTTCTAGAATGCATTCATTCTAGATAACACTGATCTGCGGAGACCAACTGGACATTACACCCTCCACATGTCCAGGGGTGACTGCACCACACACAGCAGTCGGCACAGTCCTGAATCCTGCGTAGCGCCCGATTATTAAGAGTTATGCGTTGCCATTTTCTCCGATATTGCCTATGGGAA
>RQOL01000304.1:0-26236 GCA_013076295.1 Sanderia malayensis
GCGTAATAACGTAGATTCATTTGCAATTAGTGTGAATGAATATTAACATCACTGAAAACAAGCAAATGCATGTGTATTTTACTTAATTTTAGCTGTAATAACGTGGATTCATGTGCAATTAGTGTGCAGTAATGTTAATCACACCGACAACAAGCAAATGCATGTGTATTTTACTTAATTTCAGTTGTAATAACGTGGATTCATGTGCAATTAGTGTGCAGTAATGTTTATATCACTGGAAACAAGTAATTGCATGTGTATTTTACTTAGTTTCAGCTGTAATAATGTGTATTCATGTGGAATTAGTGTGCAGTAATGTTAATATCACCGAAACAAGCAAATGCATGTGTATCTTACTTAATTTCAGCTCTAATAACGTGGATTCATGTGCAATTAGTGTGCAGTAATGTTAATATCACTGAAAACAAGCAAATGCATGTGTATTTTACTTAGTTTTAGCTGTAATAACGTGGATTCATGTGCAATTAATGTGCAGTAATGTTAATTTCACTGAAAACAAGCAAATGCATGTGTATTTTACATAGTTTCAGTTGTAATAACGTGGGTTCATGGGCAATTAGTGTACAGTAATGTTAATATCACCGACAACAAGCAAATGCATGTGTATTTTACTTAATTTCAGCTCTAATACGTGGATTCGGGTGCAATTATGTGAATGAATGTTAATATCACTGGAAACAAGTAAATGCATATGTATTTACTTAATTTCAGTTGTAATAACGTGGATTCATGTGCAATTAGTGTGCAGTAATTTATATCACTGAAACAAGAAATGCATGTTATTTTACTTAGTTTCAGCTGTAATAATGTGATTCATGTGCAATTAGTGTGCAGTAATGTTAATATCACGACAACAAGCAAATGCATATGTATTTACTTATTTCAGCTGTAATAACGTGGATTCATGTGCAATTAGTGTGAGAATGTTAATATCACTGGAAACAAGTAAATGCATATGTATTTTACTTAGTTTCAATGGTAATAACGTGGATTCATGTGCAATTAGTGTGCAGTAATGTTAATATCACTGAAAACAAGCAAATGCATGTGTATTTTACTTAGTTTCAGTTGTAATAACGTGGATTCATGTGCAATTAGTGTGCAGTAATGTTATATCACTGAAAACAAGCAAATGCATGTTATTTTACTTAATTTCAGTTGTAATAACGTGGATTCATGTGCAATTAGTGTGCAGTAATGTTTATATCACTGGAAACAAGTAAATGCATGTTTATGTTACTTAGTTTCAGCTGTAATAATGTGTATTCATGTGCAATTAGTGTGCAGTAATGTTAAGATCACCGACAACAAGCAAATGCATATGTATTTTACTTAGTTTCAACGGTAATAACGTGAATTCATGTGCAATTAGTGTGCAGTAATGTTAATATTACTGAAAACAAGCAGATGTATGTGTACTTTGCTCAGTTTCAATGGTAATAACGTGGATTCATGTGCAATTAGTGTGCAGTAATGTTAATTTCACTGAAAACAAGCAAATGCATGTGTATTTTACTTAGTTTCAGTTGTAATAACGTGGGTTCATGTGCAATTAGTGTGAATGAATGTTATTATCAATTGCTACAAGCAAATGCATGTGTATTTTACTTAGTTTCAGCTGTAATAACGTTGATTCATGTGCAATTAGTGTGCAGTAATGTTAATATCACAGAAAACAAGCAAATGCATGTGTAATTTACTTAGTTGCAGCTGTAATAACGTAGATTCATGTGCAATTAGTGTGAATGAATGTTGCAATTACTGAAAACAAGCAAATGCATGTGTATTTTACATAGTTGCAGCTGAAATAACATAGATTCATGTGCAATTAGTGTGAATAAATGTTCCAATTACTGAAAATCAGCAAGTGCATGTGTAATTTACTTAGTTGCAGCTGTAATAACGTTGATGCATGTGCAATTAGTGTGCAGAAATGTTAATATCACTGAAAACAAGAAAATGCATGTGTAATTTACCTAGTTGCAGCTGTAATAACGTAGATTCATTTGCAATTAGTGTGAATGAATATTAACATCACTGAAAACAAGCAAATGCATGTGTATTTTACTTAATTTTAGCTGTAATAACGTGGATTCATGTGCAATTAGTGTGCAGTAATGTTAATCACACCAACAACAAGCAAATGCATGTGTATTTTACTAAAATTTCAGCTCTAATAGCGTGGATTCGGGTGCAATTATTGTGAATGAATGTTAATATCACTGGAAACAAGTAAATGCATATGTATTTTACTTAATTTCAGTTGTAATAACGTGGATTCATGTGCAATTAGTGTGCAGTAATGTTTATATCACTGGAAACAAGTAAATGCATGTTTATTTTACTTAATTTCAGTTGTAATAACGTGGATTCATGTGCAATTAGTGTGCAGTAATGTTTATATCACTGGAAACAAGTAAATGCATGTTTATGTTACTTAGTTTCAACGGTAATAACGTGGATTCATGTGCAATTAGTGTGCAGTAATGTTAATATCACTGAAAACAAGCAAATGCATGTGTATTTTATTAGCTTCAGTGTAATAACGTGGATTCATGTGCAATTAGTGTGCAGTAATGTTTATATCACTGGAAACAGTAAATGCATGTTTATTTTACTTAATTTCAGTTGTAATAACGTGGATTCATGTGCAATTAGTGTGCAGTAATGTTTATATCACTGGAAACAAGTAAATGCATGTTTATGTTACTTAGTTTCAGCTGTAATAATGTGTATTCATGTGCAATTAGTGTGCAGTAATGTTAAGATCACCGACAACAAGCAAATGCATATGTATTTTACTTAGTTTCAACGGTAATAACGTGAATTCATGTGCAATTAGTGTGCAGTAATGTTAAGATCACCGACAACAAGCAAATGCATATGTATCTTACTTAATTTCAGCTCTAATAACGTGGATTCATGTGCAATTAGTGTGAATGAATGTTAATATCACTGGAAACAAGTAAATGCATATGTATTTTACTTAGTTTCAACGGTAATAACGTGGATTCATGTGCAATTAGTGTGCAGTAATGTTAATATCACTGAAAACAAGCAAATGCATGTGTATTTTACTTAGCTTCAGTTGTAATAACGTGGATTCATGTGCAATTAGTGTGCAGTAATGTTTATATCACTGGAAACAAGTAAATGCATGTTTATTTTACTTAATTTCAGTTGTAATAACGTGGATTCATGTGCAATTAGTGTGCAGTAATGTTTATATCACTGAAAACAAGCAAATGCATGTGTATTTTACATAGTTTCAGTTGTAATAACGTGGGTTCATGGGCAATTAGTGTACAGTAATGTTAATATCACCGACAACAAGCAAATGCATGTGTATTTTACTTAATTTCAGCTCTAATAGCGTGGATTCGGGTGCAATTATTGTGAATGAATGTTAATATCACTGGAAACAAGTAAATGCATATGTATTTTACTTAATTTCAGTTGTAATAACGTGGATTCATGTGCAATTAGTGTGCATTAATGTTAATCACACCGACAACAAACAAATGCATGTGTATTTTACTTAGCTTCAGTTGTAATAACGTGGATTCATGTGCAATCAGTGTGCAGTTATGTAAATATCACAGACAACAACCAAATGCATGTGTAATTTACTTAGTTGCAGCTGTAATAACGTTGATGCATGTGCAATTAGTGTGCAGAAATGTTAATATCACTGAAAACAAGCAAATGCATGTGTATTTTACTTAATTTTAGCTGTAATAACGTGGATTCATGTGCCATTAGTGTGCAGTAATGTTAATACACGAAACAAGAAATGCATGTTTATTTTACTTAGTTTCAGCTGTAATAATGTGATTCATGTGCAATTAGTGTGCAGTAATGTTAAGATATCACGACAACAAGCAAATGCATGCGTATTTACTTATTTCAGCTGTAATAACGTGGATTCATGTGCAATTAGTGTGCAGAATGTTAATATCACTGGAAACAAGTAAATGCATGTATTTACTTATTTCAGTAATAACGTGATTCATGTGCAATTAGTGTGCAGTAATGTTAATATACTGAAAACAAGCAAATGTATGTATTTTACTAGTTTCAATGGTAATAACGTGGATTCATGTGCAATTATGTGCAGTAATGTTAATATCACTGAAACAAGCAAATGCATGTGTATTTACTTAGTTTCAGCTGTAATAACGTGGATTCATGTGCAATTAGTGTGCGTAATGTTAATATCACGACAACAAGCAAATGCATGTGTATTTACTTAGTTTCAGCTGTAATAACGTGGATTCATGTGCAATTAGTGTAACGTAATGTTACAATTACTGAAACAAGCAAATGCATGGTATTTATTTAGTTTCAGCTGTAATAACGTGGATTCATGTGCATTAGTGTCCAGAATGTTAATATCAGTGAAAAAAACAAATGCATATGTATTTACTTAGTTTCACTGTAATAACGTGGATTCATGTGCAATTAGTGTGCAGTAATGTTAATATCACTGAAAACAAGCAAATGCATATGTATTTTACTTAGCTTCAGTTGTAATAACGTGGATTCATGTGCAATTAGTGTGCAGTAATGTTAATATCACTGAAACAAGCAAATGCATGCGTATTACTTATTTCAGCTCTAATAACGTGGATTCATGTGCAATTAGTGTGCAGAATGTTATTATCATTGCAACAACCAAATGCATGTATTTTACATAGTTTCAGCTGTAATAACGTGGATTCATGTGCAATTAGTGTGCGGTAATGTTAATATCACCGACAACAAGCAAATGCATGTGTATTTTACTTAGTTTCAGCTGTAATAACGT
Organism: Sanderia malayensis; assembly: GCA_013076295.1. Lineage (NCBI taxonomy): Eukaryota > Metazoa > Cnidaria > Scyphozoa > Semaeostomeae > Pelagiidae > Sanderia > Sanderia malayensis. The sequence continues at coordinate 4,829 of RQOL01000304.1, forward strand.
GGATTCATGCAATTAGTGTGAATGTTAATTACCGAAAACAAGCAAATGCATGGAATTTATTTAGTTTCAGCTGTAATAACGGATTCATGTGCAATTAGTGTCCAGTAATGTTAATATCACTGAAAAAACAAATGCATATGTATTTTACTTAGTTTCAACGGTAATAACGTGGATTCATGTGCAATTAGTGTGCAGTAATGTTAATATCACTGAAAACAAGCAAATGCATGTGTATTTACTTAGCTTCAGCTGTAATAACGTGGATTCATGTGCAATTAGTGTGCAGTAATGTTAATATCACGACAACAAGCAAATGCATGCGTATTTACTTAATTTCAGCTCTAATAACGTGGATTCATGTGCAATTCAGTGTGAATAATGTTATTATCAATTGCAACAACCAAATGCATGTGTATTTTACATAGTTTCAGCTGTAATAACGTGGATTCATGTGCAATTAGTGTGCATTAATGTTAATCACACGACAACAACAAATGCATGTGTATTTTACTTAATTTCAGTTGTAATAACGTGGTTTCATGTGCAATTAGTGTGCAGTAATGTTATATCACTGAAACAAGCAAATGCATGTGTATTTTACTTAGTTTCGGTAATAACGTGGATTCATGTGCAATTAGTGTGCAGTAATGTTAATATCACTGAAAAAGCAAATGCATGTTTTTTTACATAGTTTCAGCTGTAATAACGTGGATTCATGTGCAATTAGTGTGCAGTTATGTTAATATCACAGAAACAAGCAAATGCATGTATTTTCTTTAGTTTAGCTGTAATAACGTGGATTCATGTGCAATTAGTGTGCAGTAATGTTAATTTCACTGGAAACAAGCAAATGCAAGTGTATTTTACATAGTTTCAGTTGTAATAACGTGGATTCATGTGCAATTAGTGTGCAGTAATGTTAATATCACCGACAACAAGCAAATGCATGCGTATCTTACTTAATTTCAGCTCTAATAACGTGGATTCATGTGCAATTAGTGTGAATGAATGTTAATATCACTGGAAACAAGTAAATGCATATGTATTTTACTTAGTTTCAACGGTAATAACGTGAATTCATGTGCAATTAGTGTGCAGTAATGTTAATATTACTGAAAACAAGCAAATGTATGTGTATTTTACTCAGTTTCAATGGTAATAATGTGGATTCATGTGCAATTAATGTGCAGTAATGTTAATATTACTGAAAACAAGCAAATGTATGTGTATTTTACTCAGTTTCAATGGTAATAACGTGGATTCATGTGCAATTAATGTGCAGTAATGTTAATATCACTGATAACAAGCAAATGCATGTGTATCTTACTTAGTTTCAGCTGTAATAACGTGGATTCATGTGCAATTAGTGTGCGGTAATGTTAATATCACCGACAACAAGCAAATGCATGCGTATTTTACTTAGTTTTAGCTGTAATAACGTGGATTCATGTGCAATTAGTGTAAACGAATGTTACAATTACTGAAAACAAGCAAATGCATGGGGAATTTATTTAGTTGCAGCTGTAATAACGTAGATTCATGTGCATTTAGTGTCCAGTAATGTTAATATCAGTGAAAAAAAACAAATGCATATGTATTTTACTTAGTTTCAACGGTAATAACGTGGATTCATGTGCAATTAGTGTGCAGTAATGTTAATATCACTGAAAACAAGCAAATGCATGTGTATTTTACTTAGCTTCAGTTGTAATAACGTGGATTCATGTGCAATTAGTGTGCAGTAATGTTAATATCACCGACAACAAGCAAATGCATGCGTATCTTACTTAATTTCAGCTCTAATAACGTGGATTCATGTGCAATCAGTGTGAATGAATGTTATTATCAATTGCAACAAGCAAATTCATGTGTATTTTACATAGTTTCAGCTGTAATAACGTGGATTCATGTGCAATTAGTGTGCATTAATGTTAATCACACCGACAACAAACAAATGCATGTGTATTTTACTTAATTTCAGTTGTAATAACGTGGATTCATGTGCAATTAGTGTGCAGTAATGTTTATATCACTGGAAACAAGTAATTGCATGTGTATCTTACTTAGTTTAAACGGTAATGACGTGGATTCATGTGCAATTAGTGTGCAGTAATGTTAATATCACTGAAAAAAAGCAAATGCATGTGTTTTTTACATAGTTTCAGCTGTAATAACGTGGATTCATGTGCAATTAGTGTGCAGTTATGTTAATATCACAGACAACAAGCAAATGCATGTGTATTTTCTTTAGTTTTAGCTGTAATAACGTGGATTCATGTGCAATTAGTGTGCAGTAATGTTAATTTCACTGAAAACAAGCAAATGCAAGTGTATTTTACATAGTTTCAGTTGTAATAACGTGGATTCAGGTGCAATTAGTGTGCAGTTATGTAAATATCACAGACAACAAGCAAATGCATGTTTATTTTCTTTAGTTTTAGCTGTAATAACGTGGATTCATGTGCAATTAGTGTGCAGTAATGTTAATTTCACTGAAAACAAGCAAATGCATGTGTATTTTACTTAGCTTCAGTTGCAATAACATGGATTCATATGCAATTAGTGTGCAGTAATTTTAATATCACCGACAACAAGCAAATGCATGCGTATCTTACTTAATTTCAGCTCTAATAACGTGGATTCATGTGCAATTAGTGTGAATGAATGTTAATATCACTGGAAACAAGTAAATGCATATCTATTTTACTTAGTTTCAACGGTAATAACGTGGATTCATGTGCAATTAGTGTGCAGTAATGTTAATATCACTGAAAACAAGCAAATGCATGTGTATTTTACATAGCTTCAGTTGTAATAACGTGGATTCATGTGCAATTAGTGTGCAGTAATGTTAATATCACCGACAACAAGCAAATGCATGCGTATCTTACTTAATTTCAGCTCTAATAACGTGGATTCATGTGCAATTAGTGTGAATGAATGTTAATATCACTGGAAACAAGTAAATGCATATGTATTTTACTTAGTTTCAACGGTAATAACGTGAATTCATGTGCAATTAGTGTGCAGTAATGTTAATATTACTGAAAACAAGCAAATGTATGTGTATTTTACTCAGTTTCAATGGTAATAATGTGGATTCATGTGCAATTAATGTGCAGTAATGTTAATATCACTGATAACAAGCAAATGCATGTGTATCTTACTTAGTTTCAGCTGTAATAACGTGGATTCATGTGCAATTAGTGTGCGGTAATGTTAATATCACCGACAACAAGCAAATGCATGTTTATTTTACTTAGTTTTAGCTGTAATAACGTGGATTCATGTGCAATTAGTGGGAATGAATGTTAATATCACTGAAAACAAGTAAATGCATATGTTTTAGTGTGCAGTAATAGACCAGGCTGTGGTTACGGCAAGTACCACCCAAGCGTGGAGAAATTCTGGTGTGGGTTTTTGAATAGACCCGGGTGTTCAGAAATGTGATGGTAAACGGGTGTCTGCTGATGCGTCTGTGTGCCGGGGGGTTCTTTTTATGTTGAATGCCTCTGTGGAGGAGTCCACAATCAAATCCTGATTTCTAAGGTAACTAAAAGACCTTTGGCAGTGGACTTCTTTCAGGTATGCACTGTTTGACTCTTTCTGACTAATTGAAGGTAAAAATGCCCGTTTTTTGTCACGTGACTAAAATTGACTCCTTTTCCTTATATGGATTTTCTTCACATTTTTTGAAATGTTACCATAATTATAGGCAAAAGTGACCCACATTCGCTCGAAACTGGCTTAGTCAGTATTTGTATCGTTACATTTAGTATCTGAATTCATTAGTAGGCACAAATGGCAACGAACACATATAAAAGTAAACAAGTAGAACTTCAACTTGGAGACGGGGAGTTAGTAGAGCAATATAAAGGAAAGACTATTCCTGACGGTTCCTTCGGTGTTTCAATAAATAAATCCGTATACAGAAATGAATAGAACTGAATTAAATATTTTGTAACCTTTTAGTTTTCTTCATCGTCGTCACTTTCTTCATCTCTCCCGAAATCATCTGTATCAAGTTCCTCGAAAATTGGGTCAACGAGCAGATCTTCAATGTCTTCTGGAAATTCTTTTTGAAGCCAGTTAATTTCACAATTCATCTGCCAGCCATACATGCAAGTGTCTGGTGTCTGCAGCTGAGATTCTTCAGAGCTCCTCCAGATTTTGGCAACATAGTTTGCTCTTCTGGCATGTAAAAGGAGGACGGATTCGCATGGTGGAAGGATCGAGAGGTCAATTATTTTTTCTTCTCTCAATTAGTTGCACTGAAATAGGCAATATCGGGCCTGGTTCACGTTCTTCTTTCGACAACCGTATAGCACACATGTGTATTTCTGGAGTAATTGGAATGTTTCGTCTGCAAGTTCCCAGCTTGATCCCAAATCTTTGAATGCTGGCAGAAATCTTGGATTCTTTTCCATCACGCTCTAACAGACACCTTTTCCTTTCCTGTAATACGATGAAACTTAGTCGTTCCCTGTAAAGGCATGAAAGCCTATCAAGCTCTCTTTCACTTCAGGTTCAAAGGCAATATCATTTAAGGGTAAGCCTGTGCGGTATTTGCCACTACCAAGATCCAAATAGAAGCGCTCTGAATTATCTTTGAAAATACCAATCATTATGATAGTGATATCTATGTCTGCAGAGGGTGATCACAGAATAACTGTTTTCTGGGGCAACCTATCAAATGCATGTTTGCTGTGCAGAATAACTTTAGTGTCAGCTTATTCTTGATTGCTGACAAGATCATTTTCAATAATGGTTTCCTCAATATTCGTCCTTCACTCTCAGTAGAGAAATAAATTTCTTCGCATTCTAACATTTGCAGACATTGCACTCTGTTTCTCATCATAACTTTTCTCATAAATAAAATCATGCGCGTTTTGCTCCTTCCGTTTTTTAAAAACCCTTTGAAGTCCCGTGGCATCTTTGACTGGGGTGAGCAAATAATAATCTTTTGTGAACTCCCTCTTTTGAAACGTTCTGCTCCTTTAATGGAGTTTTCACGATATGTATCAGCAACTATATCTATTCGTCTCTATTTTGTTGGTAGACGTTTTGAAAACTTCCAAGTAAACTCTTCATATGTTTCAGGGATCTCCGTCATTTGTCGTATGCTTGTCATTAGACCGATAATGAAAGCTGAAACGCTATGCTGGTCAGGTTGGCTTTCTCTTGGATGGGACAATTTAGACTTGGCATTTGTTGAAATAATTTCCATGAGCTTGCTTTTAGCAGTTTTCTTTGGAGAACCATCTGCATTTTCAATGCAAAGGGGAACGGTGCAAAGTGGATATTTCAAAGCAAGTTCGGAATTGACCACTCTTTCTTTTTTTATTGATATCGCTAGCAATTTTCCCAAGATGTTTCTGTTGATTTCAATTGTTTTCACCACATTGCTTCTTTTAATGGTAGATTTTTCAAGGAATGGTCGAATAGAACGAGCTTTTGGTGCTTTATTGGCTCATGAAATGGAACTGCGTCATTTACCAACCTTTCTTCTTCGAATTTTTGCTGCAATGTTTCTCCAAACATTATCGTGTTTAATATACCATTACTAACAAGTTCATCTACAGGCACGCCTGAACTCATATGATACAGTAAATCTTTGTTGAGATCAAATCCAAAAGAATCTGTATACTCTTCTTTTAGTACTTTAATAATTTTTTTGTGAATAGCTCACTATTTACGATTTGTGAAGGTCGAATCGATTTATGAATGTTTCCTTGAGACTTGATTTCTGCCATGTTTAGCAGCTCGGATGTAACTTTAGCTTGATCCGACCTATTCAATGTCCATTTCAAAATAGATTTGGGATCATTGGCAAGCTTTTTATTCCTCCTGCTGTCTTGGCGTGGCGATTGAACGTTTGCTCTCCTCTTTGGTCAATTGATGTCTTCAATGGGGTAACGATCTTGTGCTTGAATGGAAAGGCCTTCTTTTCGTAACAGGTCTTTAAGTCCTGGGTATAACTGATCAATGTTATCGAGAATTCCAACATAATATGAAGCAAAACGAGCGTAATTTGGTTTATTCAGTGCAAGGAACATCGGGAGAAAGGCCTTCCACGCAGCATGTCGAGAAGCAAAGTCATTTTCCTGGACAGACAAATGAATCCCTGTTTGACATTCTATCAGATCCATGTATAATTGTATCCACAATTGAGGCGTTTTCCCAAGACCTCCATTACGAGCGTTATCTTTGAAGGTAAGGTATTTTGTGAAGAGCTCCTTCGCATTTTCGATCATTTCATTAATAATACTCTGGTTGTCTATTTGCTCGGGAAAGACATTTGGAAGAGAAACATTCGTTCTGTCAAGAATCTGTCGAACAATAACCTTTCGAGAGCCTCTGAGAAAGCGGCATGGATAAACCATGCACTGTTATAGTGAGAACCAGCCAAAACCCCGTTAAGACTCCCAGAGGAACACACACCTGCCTGAAACACAACATCCTCAAAACCGGACCCTGTTACCAATTTACCAATAATGCCCAAGTTCTCTTTTGTGAAGTGAAAGTCACCAAGATAAATTATTACTTTGCCAAATTTCTTCGGATAATTCCATACAACTTTAAAGGCATCATAGCAGCGCCGACACCCAAAGTCACACTTACATAAGGCATGTTCATTTCATCTGCAAGTCGCTGCATGTACATGAGGTAGCTATTGAGTGTGCTGTAGTCGGTCACATTAGCGTTAATAGGGGGCAAATACATCATCACTTTTTTCTTTATCGATTCTTGAGGTAGGCCTGCACTTCTCAATTTGATTTTCCAGCCAAAAAAGGACGAAACGATTTGATCATCTGAATTTAGATTTCTTAATACCATCCACGCAAGGTATATAAATTGAAACGAAACTCTGGACAAATCAGTTTCGTTCCTTTTAAAATGGGCCAAAGTTGACGCCTCTTTCTTTGGATTAATGGAGATATCAGCATTACCTTCACTCTTGTCTTCAATTTGTCGTTTCCTTGTTCGATCTATTTTCAATCTTTGACTTCCAAGTTCTGCAAACTGGGATTCTTCCTGAAATGCCACCATGTGTGTAGAATGGACTGCTCCGTGTCCTGTTGCGGTTTCAAGGTTCCTATCAAAGTTATCTGCCCAAAATACTGTGAGGACTGTATGGTTTTGCGACTTTGGTTTTAAAGGCAATGTACCACTTATTTTAGAGAGTGACTGAGTAGCTTCAGATTGGGCTGTTTCTATCTCACATGTTAAGTTGTAATCCATGCAGTGGTCAAGATGGTTGAGGATTTGTATTGGCATTTTCTGACCTGTGATGCTGTGTAATCCTAGTCCCAACAAGAAATGTTTAGCTGTTATTATTTCCTCCTCATAACACTGTGAATGAGATCTGTTGCAGATGACTGCACAAGTCTCTCCACTGGTTGAACCCTTGATGTTATCTTTTCATTTCAATATCTACGTGCAAAATGATGTGACTGAAGTAGGTGGCTGCCTCTCTTTGGAATTTAGCTCCTCAATACATGGTAGCCAAGAAAGATCGGGGAGGCTTGACGAATATTTGAAGAGGTCTTCTCGAAGAAATTCTGCAGCCTACTTGATTATGAGATCACGATTTTACTAATGTGTGCGATTTAATACATTAACTGTTGATAATAACTTCAGGTGTTTTGCCATCAACGTGAAGAAATAGCAGTTGATCTCCGAACTTCGATTGTATTTTTTACTTCAGCTTCGATATCTGGTGTCTTCGGGACCCACACCGTATATGTCATGTACTGTGCCCATTGAGATGGCCTCGTTTGGTAAAATGATTCTGCCTTCAATGCAAGAAACGAGGGCATCAAAATCGCCACGTGTGTCCAAATATTGGTTTGAGGCTGAGGTTCTTTTCTTGTGAAATCTTTATAGCAAAAGTCGTGGTACTTAAATTCTTTAGCAATCAAATCAATGTCTTTGATTTCATAAAAGAGCTGCTCATCCTTTGATTCTGCTGCCCGTTTGATTCTCTCTTCCAGCATTTTCGTTGTTATCGTAATAGGCATTAACATGGCTTGCTTTCTTTTGACCCGCCATCTTTTGCAGAAGTTGCATTCTTTTGGAAAAACATCCTTTACGTCGGGTGTTGGGAGTCGGCGCTTCCTTCGTAACAATGATCGGGAGCTTGTGCTCTCCGAAAGAGTTGTCTCGGTATTTTTTTTCTTGAGAAAGAATGAGAACAAACTTTTTGTAACAAGGCTCCAGGTGGATTCCGTGAACAACTCGGTCAATATTTTCTGGTACAGAGTCACATTTGTGCTTGTGATGATTGGCTCCGCCTTTGTCTCTCTGATAGACTTTGCAGCTTGAATTCTATCCCAATTAACTTCAGATACTTGTTTTATTTTACTGTATCGTGCATCTTGCAATGTGTAGTGTACAATGTATTTCAGACTAGTCATGACTATGATAAAAATAAGACCCCGACTCATTGTTCTGTATTTAAAATGACTTCAGCACTGGGGTCATTTTCAAGCATCCATTTAAATTTGTAACTTTTAAAAAAGTCTACTACTTTATTTCTCGAGAGGAAAAAACGTGTCTTAGAAATCTATCATTAATAATTTGAAATTTATACTTCTTACCACTTTTGAATCCATGGTGAAAACTGTATTTTCCTTTTGCTATGTTAAGTTTTTGATATGGATTCTACTGCACATTGTATCGATTGACTTGTTAGCGTGTTCTTCGTACTATGGTCTAGTTTGAATGCCAACCGGAATTGAAATTCCATTACGTAATGAAGACTAAGCAATTACAAATAACAAATCTATTGTTTTGGGAAAATAGTTACAAATGTACGTAAATACATGACATGCTGTGTATGACGCAGTCTTCTAAGAGGTGTATACATCCAGTTCACATTCCTTTTAAATCAATATTACATAATTGGCGTGTAATATATTATAATGTACAGTAATCGGTTAATGCAAAAAGTCAAGCATTAGCTCTGGATATGTTTAACAGCACGAATGTTGCAATTGCTCCTCCGCAGGGGCAGTCGACATAAAAAGTCCCCCCTGCTCCCAGACGCACCTGCAGACCCCCGTTTACCATCACATTTCCGAACACCCGGGTCAATAGCTATTCAAAAATCCACGTCCAGAACTTCTCCTAGCTGGGGTGGTATTTGCCCTAACGACAGCCCGGTCTATAAAGCTTTAGAAGCTTAAAGACAACCAGAGAACCCAACTGATAAATATGCCTTGAGTGTGCTCAAAGAAAAGAAAGTTGTGGAGCACTTAGACAAAGGCAGTAATGGACGCTTTGCAAAACAATTTTCTACGTTGTGACTTGATCCATATATTTTTTGTTTTCTATTATAATAATTAATAAACTGTTTTGCCTCTTTAAAATCCCTTTTGTCCATAAGAATGGTCATAAAATTATGGTTTATGGCCATTAAACGGAGATATGGGGGTAGCTAGGGGTAAAACATGGCACTTACATGAAAACTTTTTGTAATTCCAACAAATTTGGATTCCCCCATAGAGCTCGAATTAGACAGAGTTGACTGTAGAACTAATCGCAATCTTCTGCCATAACAATTTTTAATCAGTCTGAGGTGTTACAAGTTTTCCTATAGAACACAATTGCTCCAAAATTCCAAATGGACGAAAAATGAAACTGGTGTTTCCGTAGCTTTGTGTTCTTAATTTTTGTCTGGCCTATGTGTGCTGTAAGCATGGAGATAGGATATACGATAAACTAGAGTGTGAACAAGGCTCCGAAAGTGACCTTTTTCGGCCATCTTGTTGACGGGAGTTTTTGACGGGTAACAGTACTGATTTCAATGCGGAAATGCCTATCACATTGGCAAAAACATGGATTTTTAGTATGATCCAGTAAAATTTAAAAGAAGTAACAAATGGTAAAGGAGAGACCTTTTTACACATTTTGAACGTCTGGACATTGTGGAACGTACAGTATTTTGTTACATTTTAGTATTAGACAGGGTATTGCTAATAACAATCTGGCAAAGTGCCTAACCAACGATTTTTCTTCAGATTCCCATATTTAGGGGTCTTACAAGTATTTTAAGACTTGGGAACTTTCTGGTAAAACAATGGATGTCACGTGATGATGATGTCATCACTGACGGTCAGAAAAAAGTCAACCCCCTGAATTTTACAATATTTCGTTTCATGTCGTTCGGCACCTCATATGAAACTCATAATTATATAAAACATTTAGATTATTACACTCACTGGTTACGAGATATAAGCATTTTCATTTTGAGTCTCGTGATCAAAAAGGCGGACTTGAAATTTTCAAAAACAGGTATGGTGACTAGTTTTTCGCAATTAGATATGTTCAAGTCATGTTATGAATATATCTTCACTTCCTGCATATTACTAACAATTTATTTAAGGCAGATCGTTGTGTCTATATCTAAACAAAAGTGTACACCATAATTTCTGTTTAAACAACATGAATTTTACAAAACATACGATGTGAAGGAAATTGCCCCAACCTTAGCAGGGAACTCCAAGTTGCAGGTAAAGAGCCAAGTTATCAAGACTGATAGAAAGCATTGATGATGTTGACTTCAGACACAAAAGTGATTTTTTTTATTTTGATGCATTTAAACTGATATAAATTTACATAAGACATATGTAGATATAAAATGGCAGCTAATTTTTACAATTGTGAATTTTCAAGCGTTATTTGACAGAACAATAAATATTTTTTCTCTTTTTCTAACTCCAATAATGGCAGAGCCTTTTCTCACAACAACTACTGCAGCCGGAAGTAATACCTCATTGTGCATCATTGTGCATCAACCAAAAAGTTCAAATAATTGGAGATCAGGGATTGCAAATATTTAAATCTCATGCAGAACAATGGTCGACTGTGAGTATGCCCTTGGAAGATGAAAAACATCGTTATACCGAGGTTCAAGAGAAAATAACCCAGATAACACCAGATAACAAGACCATACTGTGAGTAAATACCAATTGTCGCGTCCAGTTTAGAGCAAATATTGAAGATTCATTAACAAATATGGAAATAAATCTGAACCCGAGCCTTCCAACGAAAAGCAAAAGTGTACGAATCCCCCAAAAAAAGAGCAACTAGGTCCATGACCGAGTCCTTGATAGCAGAGAAGATCTGTTTCATATGTAACATAAAACGACCCGTTGATGACGAACCGTACTGTGAAGAAGGTCTGCAAGTTGCTGCCCGAAAAGTGTTTCTGATCGTCTAATTTCAAGAAAGCAACTATTTTTAAAGGATAAAGAATCTCGTTTCTTTGTTGCTGCGAGAAGACTTGATATACTGATGAGTGGTCAAGTTTATGATGTTTTCGCTGCTGATGTATATAATATTCCGTATTGATGCGTAGAAGTAGGAAGCAGGATTTTAAGAACTCAAAGTTACGCCAGGCTGTTTTTCATCCTCCATCAATCTACTACTCTACACTACTTCTCACTACGCATGCGTTGCATGAATTCTATACATTACGTCATCACTACATCACTCCCCTTAAAAACAAAACAAAACAACAAATAATATGAAAGGTATATTTAACGGATAATAGACGAATAATATAAAAGGTATATTTAATGGATAATAGATGAAGGTACGTTGAATCCATAGCGTTCTGGTTGTGCAATACGTCTGCCTGGTCTTCTCGGCTGTGTATCATCATTTCCAATATTTCTATTATCAACTATTCGTTCCGGTTGTACAACATCATCATCATCTTCATCATCACTATCACCATCAAATCCATTTGCAGCTGATCGAAACTTTTCAAAGAACGAGACATTTCGGGTTATAACGTGTCCATTTTCCTTACATTTAGCTGTAACAGTGTTTTTGAACCTTTTCATGACGAAATACGGCTTTTCAGAAAAATTTGCACTGAGTTTATTTTGCTTTTGTTGGCGGACCAACACATTGTCACCGACTTTAATATCACTGTTTCTAGCATTTCTCCTCTGATCACTATACTCCTTGTTATAAATCTGCTGTTGTTTCTCGTTTCCTTTTGCTTCTTTGTGCCTATTTACAATGTGGTTTTTATCGAGTACAGGTAGTTTTCCTTTTACAGTTCTGTTGAACAGCAACTCGGCTGGTGGCACATTCGTAGCACAGTGTGGAGTAGTACGATACATTAGAAGAAATCTGCTTAATTCTTGTCTCCAAGGACGACCATCAATTTTAGCTGCTTTCAATGTCTTTCCTAGCGGCTGCATGAAGGTTTCAACTGTACTGTTGCCCTGCGGCCATAATGGAGTAGAGAATGAAGCTTTTATCCCAAGAATATTGAGATATCTGCGATATTCCTCACTGTTAAATGGGGGGCCATTGTCCGATTTGAGGACAGATGGTATTCCATGTACTGCGAAAATCTTATCGAACTTAGGTATGACGGCTGATGCTTTGTTTGAGTGCGTTATTTACACTTCGGGAAACCGAGAGTTGCGATCGACGACAGCGAGAAGGTACTCGCCAGGAGGCAAAGGACCGTAAAAATCAATGTTCACTTCATCCCAAGGACGAGTAGGCATATTCGTCATTGTCATAGGTTGTGGTGCAATTCCTTTTCCGATCGCCTGACAAGTAATACATTTATCTATGATTTCTGTTCTAACCTGCCTGCTTGCCGAGTATGTGTAGAGACACGATCAAGAAATGACACGTCAGTTCGTACTCTAACAAAACATATCAACTTAATACTAAAACGGTACCGGTAAAGGTGTTGCGCTCAAAGGCTTCCCTCGGCCAGTTTTGTCCGGCCGGTTTTCAGAATCTGCCTGCTGTATTTAATTGGAAACCAACTCGGATGTCTTCCCAGTAACGTGTATATTTGCATAACCTATTTGCTTTTTTGAAATTCCTTTTGGTTTTCGAGATATTTCCAATTTTCTAACTCGAAATTTCTTCGCCTTTGTTTTCCCGTAATCAGGCCTTTTCTTTCGTGTGAGAAGATGGAGTGCGTGCTGTTCTTTCGTTATTTCTTTTGCGTGCGGGGGGACGTGTCCAGAGCTTTGACGTGTACTGAAGCTTTTCAATCGAACAAAACGTGTGGTGCTCCGTGACCCCCGTGACCATTACTGCGTCTGGATGATGTTATGTTTCTGTAAAGATTGATCGTGCTTTGTTTTGCGTTGCTAAGCCTTTTCGAAACAATGAAACCCTGTTACGTTTCGCGTTAGCGTCCTTTGTTACTATGGTTTTGATTGACGAGGGAGTTAACCCTTCCTTTGCAAATGTGCTTTGCTTAGCAACTCTGTTTGCTTTGAATCTGTGATTTTAATGTAATTTTGATTTGAAACACACGCGAATTTTATATTCGAAGCGCACACAAATTTTATTACTACGAGATTTATTGCTGTTCTTCAAGCAGATAGCCAAGGAAACTTTTCACTATTTCCACGCAAACAGTGGTAAGTACGTTTCCTTTTATTTCTTCTCATTTATTAATCAGTAAATCTGTTTTATTCTTTCACGTGGTTCATTTTCATCATTTTCTATTTTTCGCAGATACACTTTGTACTACTGGATTGCGTTTTATGTTTTGTATGTGTTTAGTATAATAGTAATTTATGTTATCTCTTCTTTATAAATCGTTTTTGTTTTTCATCACGCCAACAAATGCCACGAGCCAGTATCACAGGCCGACGGCGAAGGGAATGAGACAAGGTCAACAAGAGGGCTCACCGTCAACAGCAGCCCGTGAAACCGGCCAAACACGGTCAGCACAAGGACCTTCCACCGTTCCTGTCGACAAATTGCTACAATTGCAACTCCAGCACGGCCACGCTCAGCAACCGGCAGTTCACAGCAGCAACCCCAACAAAGAGTGGCTCGAGTGAACGCCGTTCAGTTAATGCCCACACCCAACGCAGCAGGAGGGGAAGGAACGCAAGCTGATCTAAGATGGATGCCACAGCAGCCCTTCCAGTTCTTCCCCCAGCCGTTGCAACAGGCCCACCCGATGCATCCCTACCAATTCATGCAACAACAGATGCATCCATTGCAATTCGTACAGCAATTGCCCCAGCACGTGCAATTACAGCAACGAGTTCATAACATGCAGCCTGTGCAATATATTCCCCAAGTGCAGCAACAGCCACAACACATGCATCCCCTGCAACCGAGGCCACAGTTGCCACACCTGCAGCAGAGGCCAGTTCAACCAGCAGCAGAGGAACAGCCACCAGCACCGGTTGTACCACTACTGCCACCCCAACAAGAACAGACTTTCAATCGTCCAGCAGAGAACACTGATCTGCACCACATGGCACCGATGAACAACACCTGTCAACATTGTGGTGCGAAGTATTTCAAGGAAGAGCTCAAACGACAAACAAGTACACAAAGTGCTGTCACAACGGAGCCGTTACACTACCTGCAATACAGCCTCCACGTGCAGCATTGATGTCTCTCTTCTTGGCGATGCAGAAGAACGGAAAGAGAGTCGAAAGATTTTCTTTCCAACTTTCGCCAATACAATTCACCATGGCAATGGCATCCTGGACAGCAAATATACCGCAACTTCCAGGCAGGGGGCCAGCCGTGATTACAATACATGGCAGTGCATATCACAGGACAGGTATTTTCATTGTGTTCCTCATACTTTCTTCATTATCGTCAAACACAGCTGTGCATTTGTTTTGCAACTTTTCATTATCGCCTGAACAGTTGCTATTAACCACCTCTGTTTTTTTGTTCAGCCCGCCTTCGCCCATTGCAAGGACAGCAGCCAAAATATGCTGAGCTGTACATCATGGATACGGCTGAAGCACTTGAGCACAGAACAAACAACCCCAGCAACAAGAACCTGAACAAGGACACGATCAAGAAGCTCCAAGACGAACTTCTTGCAGTCAACCCGTATGCTCAAGAATACAAACATATTGGCGAGATATTGCAACAGCAACAGGAAGAGGCGACTGCAGCAAATGAGCCTATTCCGACATTCGACATGATTATCACGTCAAGAGCTAACCAGGATCGAAGATACGACAGTCCAGCAGCGTCAGAAATAGCAGCAATCTACAGCACAAGGACGGTGGTGCACCAGATCCAAACGAAAGAGCCATGCACATCCAGAGACGTGACGGCTACTTGATTGACATCAAAGCAACCAATCCGACAGCTCATCCACTCACGTATCCGCCGCTGTTTCCGTTCGGTGAACACGGTTGGGGTACAACAATCGCAAGACTGCCGTCAGCCCGCACCTCAATCGCCGGACCAAGCCAGCAACATCGAACCCAGTAACTCCGAGCCAATTCTACACGTACAGGATCCAAGTAGAGAAACTTCTCGCCCTTCACCTGTCAAGGCTGCTGTTTCAACAGTACTTGGTTGACGCATTCACCAAGATAGAAGGCAACGACCTCGCTTACGTCAGATCCCATCAGAAAGATCTCAGAGTGAGTCATACAAGGACTAATGGATCACCTGTACAGAAGAGCTGAACACCAAAATCTGCTCGCTCAAGCCCACAATCCAGGCACAGCGCAGCACATTGACGTTGGACGAGTCGTCATCTTACCGTCCACATTTACCGGCAGTCAACGAAGCATGCAGCAGAATTACCAAGATGCCATGACCATTGTCAGAAAACACGGCAAGCCAGACATATTCCTGACATTCACAGCGAATCCAAACTGGAAAGACGTCTTGGACAATTTGCTACCTAACCAGAAGCCACAAGACCGACCAACATTGTCACACGCGTCTTTCACTTGAAATTCAAGGAACTGCTGTGTGACATACTGGATCTCAACATCTTTGGCAAAGTGGTTGCTTACGTCTACACGGTAGAATTTCAAAAACGTGGACTGCCACACACGCACATGATCATATCTCTTGCCAACGAAGACAATCCACGCACACCGGAGGATGTTGACCGCATAATATTGGCAGAGATTCCAGACAAGAACAACCACGTCCATGAACACAGAATGGTCAAGAAACACATGATGCACGGCCCGTGTGGAGTTCTCACCCTCATGCGTTTGCATGCAAGATGGGAAATGCAAAAAGAAGTTTCCGAAAGACCTCACACAACAAACAGAATTCAATGTCAATGGATACCCATTGTACAGAAGACGAGGTATGTCAAAATTAATTGCATTTCGTAATTAATTAATTCATGATTTACACTTTCCGTGAAATGTACACAAATGTAACCATGGCACTTTCTTGCAGGCCAAACAACTGCTCAACTCAGGCAACACAGACTGAACGACTCTTGGGTTGTGCCACACAACGTCAAACTCCTTCTCAAGTTCGACTGCCACATGAACGTGGAAGTTTGCACAACCATCAAAAGTGTCAAGTACATTTTCAAGTACATCCACAAAGGCAATGACATGGCACACGTCGAAATCAGAGAAGGTCACGAAGAAGCAAATGCCCAACAAGACATCGTCCACGATGAGATACGTCAGTACCTGAATTCCAGATACGTCGGTCCCCATCAGGCAGTCTATAAACTCATGCAATACGAGATGCACAAGAAGAGTCACACGATCATCCGACTTGCAATTCACCTGCCTGACCAACAACCCGTATGCTTCACAGACCCACAGCAAGCTGCACAGAGAAACAACGACAGCATGCACATGGCCTACTTCAGCCTCAACCAGAGGGAAGAAAATGCTCACCAGTACTTATATCAAGACATACCAGAGCACTACACTTACAACAAATCCACAAAGCAATGGCAGCGACGCAAGCGTCGAGCGGCCAACTGCGTCATAGGCAGAATATACAATGTTCTACCTTCAGATGCTGAACGCTTTGCCCTCAGACTGATATTGCTGCACAGAAAAGGAGCAACCTCCTTCGAAGACATTCGAACAGTTGACGGAGTCACTCACAACACGTTCAAGAATGCAGCAAGAGCAATGGCACTCTTGGAAGACGATGCAGAGCACAGACGTTGCTTGCGAGATGCAGTGGTCCTACACATGCCGGCACAGATGAGACAATTGTTTGCAACACTCATCCTGTTTCAAACTCCGAGCGACATTTATGCTCTCTTCACAGAATTCCAAGAAGACATGGCAGAAGATTACGTCAGACACGATCTGCTGCAGGATCCAAATGCAACATTCCAGCAGCAACATATCCACATGTGCCTGGCTGACATCCAGAGAAACCTGCAAATTCACGGAAAATCCCTCAAGGACTTCCCCGAGATGCCGCAGCTACCTGCCGACTATGCACAGCCACGACAGGCAGCTGACGAAATCAACATCGAGCAAGAACGAGAGCAAGGACAACGAATGTTCGAGCAACTCAATCCAGAACAACTGCAAGTACACGACACCATTGTGCAAGCCATCGAGATGCAGTCACAAGACAACTGTTTCTTTCTCGACGGTCCAGCAGGAACTGGCAAAACCTTTCTGTACAACACATTGGTACACAACCGGCAAGGTTCCGGACACAAAGTCAAATGTGTAGCATACTCTGGAATAGCAGCAACGCTACTCATTCACGGCAGAACTGCACACTCCACATTTCAAATACCGATTCCTCTGCTCGACGATTCCACTTGCAACATCAAAGCACAAAGTCTCAGAGCACAACAACTGCGAGACACAATGCTATTCATTTGGGACAAAGCTTCCATGATTCCAGCAACAGCACTGAAAGCAGTAGACCGTTTGCTCAGAGACATCACCAAAGTCGACAGACCTTTCGGCGGCAAATACTTCATGCTTGGCGGTGATTTCAGACAAGTACTGCCAGTCGTCAAGAAAGCCGGCAGAGAACGAGTGGTGCAAGAATGCCTCAAGTCACGAAAAGTCGAGGATCTGTGGTCTCAGTTCCAGCAATTCAGACTCATTACAAACATGAGAGTTGTTCAAGATGAGACTTACCAAGCATTCTGAGACTGGCTTCTCCGAATAGGCAATGGAGTAGAACCTCACGATGATCAAGATCAGATCAGCCTCCCACAGCAAATCTGCATTAAGTCACTTGAAGATCTAATAGACTCCATTTATCCTCAACAGAATCAGCAGATGCACATCTCTTACTGGATCCAAACACCATCTCCGAGCGTTGTTGTTTGACACCAAAGAACGAGTTCTCACATCACATCAACGAGCTGATTCTGCAAAGACTTCCAACAGCTGGGCAGCAATATCTCAGCATTGACAGAGTCGAGACAGATGATCCAGAAGAGGCTGCAGCATATCCCATGGAGTTTCTCAATGCACAAACCCCGGGCGGAATGCCTCTACATTCACTACAATTGAAGGTATGCAGACTGTATTTGAACAGTTGATTTATAATTGCCTTGCCTTACTCAATCTAGGCTCACTCCATCTCATTTTTGCTTTGGTTTGAGCTACAATAATTTTGCTCAGAAACATCAACCCTGCAAAAGGACTATGCAATGGAACACGACTAATTGTGAGAGATGACACGTCATAACTGCAGAGATCATCACAACTCAGAACAAGGGCAAGTATGTTATGCTCCACGCATTACTCTGACCTGCCAAGATTCATCACTGCCGATCTCCATTGCAAGAAAACAATTTCCAGTCCGACTTGCTTACTGCCTCACCATCAACAAGGCACAAGGACAATCATTGAAACACGTTGGCATTTACTTACCAGACCCTGTTTTCTCCCACGGACAACTATACGTTGCAATGTCTAGAGGCAAATCGTTCTCTGGACTCAAGGTGTTCACACCCAGCAACAACAAAACCACAAACATTGTCTACAAGGAAGTCCTGTGAGTTCTCCAGCAACATCACCTCCAACCAGAGAGGGTAAGTTAATACACTAACACACCCCTTCACCTCATTTAGAGAGCACGGTTATTCAACGACCATGACTGAGTGTGGCGCAAGACCTATGAATGATACCAAACAGCATAGGCAATCCTCATGAATGATACCAAACAAAAATAAAAAACAGCATGCAATCTCCATGAATGATACCAAACAGCATGGGGGTAAGACCTGTGAATGATACCAAACAGCACAGGCACAAGACCTATGAATGATACCAAACAGCATAGGCAATCTCCATGAATGATGCCAAACAGCATGGGGTTGAGACCTGGAATGATACTAAACAGCACAGGCACAAGACCTGTGAATGATACCAAACAGCACAGGCACAAGAGCTATGAATGATACCAAACAGCATAGGCAATCTCCATGAATGATACCAAGCAGCATGGGGATAAGACCTGTGAATGATACCAAACAGCACAGGCACAAGACCTATGAATGATACCAAACAGCATAGGCAAAAACCACTCGCTGCAATCAGTCTAGCTCTCACCAACAATCCCCACCACACAATGTAATTCTAACTCCCCAAGCTAACCCAGAATCTACCTTTATACTAGCATCCTTTACTAATATTTCTTTATCTAACCAAAAAATAACATTATTTTACATAAAATAACCAGCAATTTTCAATGAGTTATGCTTTCCCATGTTCCTTTATGTTGCTTATGGGGACATGGATTTCCTTTCTCTCTGTACAAGCTGCCTATATCCTCTCCATTCATAAAAAACCAAATCACTGTGCACAACCTATACAAAATATTTCCTATAAACAGATACAAGGTTTGTATCATTTACCACCATGGCAGCTTTCACAAAAAAGGAAATCTCAAACAATGGATGCTCCTTGACGTGGTGTTTGAGCTTTTTACTAATGCATTTTTTTTACAGCCTGAATCGAAATCCAACTCCAACCTCGCATTTGTTGAAGAACGCTGTCCCACTCAGATCGAAGGCCAAAACAACAAAAACCCTAACCATTTTTGTCGAAGCGCGCTGTCCCACTCAGATCGACTGCCAACACACTAGGCCCACTTTTGTTGAAGATCGCTGTTACACTCAGGTCGAAGGCAAAAGCAAAGGAAATGCACCCAACTTCTGTTTAAAATCGCTGTGCCACTCAGGTCGAAGGCCAAAACAACATATCCCCACCCCACTTTTGTTGAACATCGCTGTTCCACTCAGATGGAAGGCCAAAACAACAGAAGCCCACGCCACTTTTGTTCAAGATCGCTGTTCCACTCACATCGACGGCCAACATACTAGGGAGTGGCGCGCGAAGCGCGTCAGCCTTCCTAGTCACTATAATACTAAAATCTGAGCAGTAAAGGTGTTGCGCTCAAAGGCTTCCCTTGGCCAGTTTTGTGCCCACGTTCCGAGAATCTGGCCACTCTATTTAATTCCAAAACTACTCGGAGGTCTTCCCAGTAACGTGTATATTTGCAACGCCTTATTGCTTTTTCGAAATTCGTTTTGGTTTTCGAGATATTTCCAAATTTCTAGCTCGAAAATTCTTCGTCCTTTGTTTTCCCGTAATGAGGCCTTTCTCTTTCGTGTGAGAGGATGGAATGCGTGCTGTTCTTTCGCCTTTTGTTTTGCGTGCGGGGGGACGTGTCCAGAGCTTTGACGCGTACTGAAGCTTTTGAATAGAACAAAACGTGTTGTGCTCAGCGACCCCCTGGCCATTACGGTGTCTGGATGATGTTATGTTTCTGTAAAGAGCGATCCTGCGTTGTTTTGTGTTGCTAAGCCTTTTCGAAACAATGAAACCCTGTTACGTTTCGCACTTATTTGTTTGCGTCCTTTGTTACTCTGGCTTTTCGTTGACAAGGAAAGTGTGCAATTGATTTTTCATTTTCGAATTTCGAAATTGGGAGGGCAGGCAAACCGAATGGATTTATTTTGTTGGATGGCTGTTTTATTTTTGCTGCCGTTTTACTCGCGATTCCCAACTAAAACCTTCAGGATTTAACTGGTAAGTGGCTAAATTGTTTCTATTTGCCTTTACTAAACTTCTTTGTATCTTTCGTATTGTGACTTCAATATATTCTGATGAACTGGTTTATAGAAATTTTCACGGGCCATGCATTTCCAAATATTTCTTTGCTTTACAAATCTCCACTATATTAAATCGAATACTAAACCGATGAATGATCAAATTCTGCTTTTATAAGAACAGGTTTGGAGACAACGATGTAACTCATGAATTTCAGAAACAGCAATTTCGTGCTTTCACTCAACCGAAGGCCTTCAAAGCACGTGGTGCAGTTGTCTAAAAGCTATTTTGCTCTCCTTTGCCATCAACTGGAATTTTACTTGAATGTTATTCTTCAGAACTTTTACGAGCAGAACTTTACTGGTAAGTGGCTGAGTTGTTTCTACTTGCCTTTACTAAGCATCTTTGTATCCTTCTGATCCTGTTTTCAAGATATTCTGATGAGCTGGTTTATAGAAATTTTTATGCGCTCTAAATTCCTAAATTGTTCTTTGCTTTACAAATCTCCACTATATGAAATCGAATATTAAACCAATGAATGATCAAATTCTTCTTTTATAAGAACAGCTTTGGATACAATGATCTAAATAACGAATTTCAGAAACAGCAA
>RQOL01000304.1:26336-71506 GCA_013076295.1 Sanderia malayensis
TTAATGGTAGATTTTTCAAGGAATGGTCGAATAGAACGAGCTTTTGGTGCTTTATTGGCTCATGAAATGGAACTGCGTCATTTACCAACCTTTCTTCTTCGAATTTTTGCTGCAATGTTTCTCCAAACATTATCGTGTTTAATATACCATTACTAACAAGTTCATCTACAGGCACGCCTGAACTCATATGATACAGTAAATCTTTGTTGAGATCAAATCCAAAAGAATCTGTATACTCTTCTTTTAGTACTTTAATAATTTTTTTGTGAATAGCTCACTATTTACGATTTGTGAAGGTCGAATCGATTTATGAATGTTTCCTTGAGACTTGATTTCTGCCATGTTTAGCAGCTCGGATGTAACTTTAGCTTGATCCGACCTATTCAATGTCCATTTCAAAATAGATTTGGGATCATTGGCAAGCTTTTTATTCCTCCTGCTGTCTTGGCGTGGCGATTGAACGTTTGCTCTCCTCTTTGGTCAATTGATGTCTTCAATGGGTAACGATCTTGTGCTTGAATGGAAAGGCCTTCTTTTCGTAACAGGTCTTTAAGTCCTGGGTATAACTGATCAATGTTATCGAGAATTCCAACATAATATGAAGCAAAACGAGCGTAATTTGGTTTATTCAGTGCAAGGAACATCGGGAGAAAGGCCTTCCACGCAGCATGTCGAGAAGCAAAGTCATTTTCCTGGACAGACAAATGAATCCCTGTTTGACATTCTATCAGATCCATGTATAATTGTATCCACAATTGAGGCGTTTTCCCAAGACCTCCATTACGAGCGTTATCTTTGAAGGTAAGGTATTTTGTGAAGAGCTCCTTCGCATTTTCGATCATTTCATTAATAATACTCTGGTTGTCTATTTGCTCGGGAAAGACATTTGGAAGAGAAACATTCGTTTCTGTCAAGAATCTGTCGAACAATAACCTTTCGAGAGCCTCTGAGAAAGCGGCATGGATAAACCATGCACTGTTATAGTGAGAACCAGCCAAAACCCCGTTAAGACTCCCAGAGGAACACACACCTGCCTGAAACACAACATCCTCAAAACCGGACCCTGTTACCAATTTACCAATAATGCCCAAGTTCTCTTTTGTGAAGTGAAAGTCACCAAGATAAATTATTACTTTGCCAAATTTCTTCGGATAATTCCATACAACTTTAAAGGCATTCATAGCAGCGCCGACACCCAAAGTCACACTTACATAAGGCATGTTCATTTCATCTGCAAGTCGCTGCATGTACATGAGGTAGCTATTGAGTGTGCTGTAGTCGGTCACATTAGCGTTAATAGGGGGCAAATACATCATCACTTTTTTCTTTATCGATTCTTGAGGTAGGCCTGCACTTCTCAATTTGATTTTCCAGCCAAAAAAGGACGAAACGATTTGATCATCTGAATTTAGATTTCTTAATACCATCCACGCAAGGTATATAAATTGAAACGAAACTCTGGACAAATCAGTTTCGTTCCTTTTAAAATGGGCCAAAGTTGACGCCTCTTTCTTTGGATTAATGGAGATATCAGCATTACCTTCACTCTTGTCTTCAATTTGTCGTTTCCTTGTTCGATCTATTTTCAATCTTTGACTTCCAAGTTCTGCAAACTGGGATTCTTCCTGAAATGCCACCATGTGTGTAGAATGGACTGCTCCGTGTCCTGTTGCGGTTTCAAGGTTCCTATCAAAGTTATCTGCCCAAAATACTGTGAGGACTGTATGGTTTTGCGACTTTGGTTTTAAAGGCAATGTACCACTTATTTTAGAGAGTGACTGAGTAGCTTCAGATTGGGCTGTTTCTATCTCACATGTTAAGTTGTAATCCATGCAGTGGTCAAGATGGTTGAGGATTTGTATTGGCATTTTCTGACCTGTGATGCTGTGTAATCCTAGTCCCAACAAGAAATGTTTAGCTGTTATTATTTCCTCCCTCATAACACTGTGAATGAGATCTGTTGCAGATGACTGCACAAGTCTCTCCACTGTTGAACCCTTGATGTTATCTTTTCATTTCAATATCTACGTGCAAAATGATGTGACTGAAGTAGGTGGCTGCCTCTCTTTGGAATTTAGCTCCTCAATACATGGTAGCCAAGAAAGATCGGGGAGGCTTGACGAATATTTGAAGAGGTCTTCTCGAAGAAATTCTGCAGCCTACTTGATTATGAGATCACGATTTTTTACTAATGTGTGCGATTTAATACATTAACTGTTGATAATAACTTCAGGTGTTTTGCCATCAACGTGAAGAAATAGCAGTTGATCTCCGAACTTCGATTGTATTTTTTACTTCAGCTTCGATATCTGGTGTCTTCGGGACCCACACCGTATATGTCATGTACTGTGCCCATTGAGATGGCCTCGTTTGGTAAAATGATTCTGCCTTCAATGCAAGAAACGAGGGCATCAAAATCGCCACGTGTGTCCAAATATTGGTTTGAGGGCTGAGGTTCTTTTCTTGTGAAATCTTTATAGCAAAAGTCGTGGTACTTAAATTCTTTAGCAATCAAATCAATGTCTTTGATTTCATAAAAGAGCTGCTCATCCTTTGATTCTGCTGCCCGTTTGATTCTCTCTTCCAGCATTTTCGTTGTTATCGTAATAGGCATTAACATGGCTTGCTTTCTTTTGACCCGCCATCTTTTGCAGAAGTTGCATTCTTTTGGAAAAACATCCTTTACGTCGGGTGTTGGGAGTCGGCGCTTCCTTCGTAACAATGATCGGGAGCTTGTGCTCTCCGAAAGAGTTGTCTCGGTATTTTTTTTTCTTGAGAAAGAATGAGAACAAACTTTTTGTAACAAGGCTCCAGGTGGATTCCGTGAACAACTCGGTCAATATTTTCTGGTACAGAGTCACATTTGTGCTTGTGATGATTGGCTCCGCCCTTTGTCTCTCTGATAGACTTTGCAGCTTGAATTCTATCCCAATTAACTTCAGATACTTGTTTTATTTTACTGTATCGTGCATCTTGCAATGTGTAGTGTACAATGTATTTCAGACTAGTCATGACTATGATAAAAATAAGACCCCGACTCATTGTTCTGTATTTAAAATGACTTCAGCACTGGGGTCATTTTCAAGCATCCATTTAAATTTGTAACTTTTAAAAAAGTCTACTACTTTATTTCTCGAGAGGAAAAAACGTGTCTTAGAAATCTATCATTAATAATTTGAAATTTATACTTCTTACCACTTTTGAATCCATGGTGAAAACTGTATTTTCCTTTTGCTATGTTAAGTTTTTGATATGGATTCTACTGCACATTGTATCGATTGACTTGTTAGCGTGTTCTTCGTACTATGGTCTAGTTTGAATGCCAACCGGAATTGAAATTCCATTACGTAAATGAAGACTAAGCAATTACAAATAACAAATCTATTGTTTTGGGAAAATAGTTACAAATGTACGTAAATACATGACATGCTGTGTATGACGCAGTCTTCTAAGAGGTGTATACATCCAGTTCACATTCCTTTTAAATCAATATTACATAATTGGCGTGTAATATATTATAATGTACAGTAATCGGTTAATGCAAAAAGTCAAGCATTAGCTCTGGATATGTTTAACAGCACGAATGTTGCAATTGCTCCTCCGCAGGGGCAGTCGACATAAAAAGTCCCCCCTGCTCCCAGACGCACCTGCAGACCCCCGTTTACCATCACATTTCCGAACACCCGGGTCAATAGCTATTCAAAAATCCACGTCAGAACTTCTCCTAGCTGGGGTGGTATTTGCCCTAACGACAGCCCGGTCTATAAAGCTTTAGAAGCTTAAAGACAACCAGAGAACCCAACTGATAAATATGCCTTGAGTGTGCTCAAAGAAAAGAAAGTTGTGGAGCACTTAGACAAAGGCAGTAATGGACGCTTTGCAAAACAATTTTCTACGTTGTGACTTGATCCATATATTTTTTGTTTTCTATTATAATAATTAATAAACTGTTTTGCCTCTTTAAAATGCCTTTTGTCCATAAGAATGGTCATAAAATTATGGTTTATGGCCATTAAACGGAGATATGGGGGTAGCTAGGGGTAAAACATGGCACTTACATGAAAACTTTTTGTAATTCCAACAAATTTGGATTCCCCCATAGAGCTCGAATTAGACAGAGTTGACTGTAGAACTAATCGCAATCTTCTGCATAACAATTTTTAATCAGTCTGAGGTGTTACAAGTTTTCCTATAGAACACAATTGCTCCAAAATTCCAAATGGACGAAAAATGAAACTGGTGTTTCCGTAGCTTTGTGTTCTTAATTTTTGTCTGGCCTATGTGTGCTGTAAGCATGGAGATAGGATATACGATAAACTAGAGTGTGAACAAGGCTCCGAAAGGTGACCTTTTTCGGCCATCTTGTTGACGGGAGTTTTTGACGGGTAACAGTACTGATTTCAATGCGGAAATGCCTATCACATTGGCAAAAACATGGATTTTTAGTATGATCCAGTAAAATTTAAAAGAAGTAACAAATGGTAAAGGAGAGACCTTTTTACACATTTTGAACGTCTGGACATTGTGGAACGTACAGTATTTTTGTTATATTTTAGTATTAGACAGGGTATTGCTAATAACAATCTGGCAAAGTGCCTAACCAACGATTTTTCTTCAGATTCCCATATTTAGGGGTCTTACAAGTATTTTAAGACTTGGGAACTTTCTGGTAAAACAATGGATGTCACGTGATTGATGATGTCATCACTGACGGTCAGAAAAAAGTCAACCCCCTGAATTTTACAATATTTCGTTTCATGTCGTTCGGCACCTCATATGAAACTCATAATTATATAAAACATTTAGATTATTACACTCACTGGTTACGAGATATAAGCATTTTCATTTTGAGTCTCGTGATCAAAAAGGCGGACTTGAAATTTTCAAAAACAGGTATGGTGACTAGTTTTTCGCAATTAGATATGTTCAAGTCATGTTATGAATATATCTTCACTTCCTGCATATTACTAACAATTTATTTAAGGCAGATCGTTGTGTCTATATCTAAACAAAAGTGTACACCATAATTTCTGTTTAAACAACATGAATTTTACAAAACATACGATGTGAAGGAAATTGCCCCAACCTTAGCAGGGAACTCCAAGTTGCAGGTAAAGAGCCAAGTTATCAAGACTGATAGAAAGCATTGATGATGTTGACTTCAGACACAAAAGTGATTTTTTTTTATTTTGATGCATTTAAACTGATATAAATTTACATAAGACATATGTAGATATAAAATGGCAGCTAATTTTTACAATTGTGAATTTTCAAGCGTTATTTGACAGAACAATAAATATTTTTTCTCTTTTTCTAACTCCAATAATGGCAGAGCCTTTTCTCACAACAACTACTGCAGCCGGAAGTAATACCTCATTGTGCATCATTGTGCATCAACCAAAAAGTTCAAATAATTGGAGATCAGGGATTGCAAATATTTAAATCTCATGCAGAACAATGGTCGACTGTGAGTATGCCCTTGGAAGATGAAAAACATCGTTATACCGAGGTTCAAGAGAAAATAACCCAGATAACACCAGATAACAAGACCATACTGTGAGTAAATACCAATTGTCGCGTCCAGTTTAGAGCAAATATTGAAGATTCATTAACAAATATGGAAATAAATCTGCACCCGAGCCTTCCAACGAAAAAGCAAAAGTGTACGAATCCCCCAAAAAAAGAGCAACTAGGTCCATGACCGAGTCCTTGATAGCAGAGAAGATCTGTTTCATATGTAACATAAAACGACCCGTTGATGACGAACCGTACTGTGAAGAAGGTCTGCAAGTTGCTGCCCGAAAAGTGTTTCTGATCGTCTAATTTCAAGAAAGCAACTATTTTTAAAGGATAAAGAATCTCGTTTCTTTGTTGCTGCGAGAAGACTTGATATACTGATGAGTGGTCAAGTTTATGATGTTTTCGCTGCTGATGTATATAATATTCCGTATTGATGCGTAGAAGTAGGAAGCAGGATTTTAAGAACTCAAAGTTACGCCAGGCTGTTTTTCATCCTCCATCAATCTACTACTCTACACTACTTCTCACTACGCATGCGTTGCATGAATTCTATACATTACGTCATCACTACATCACTCCCCTTAAAAACAAAACAAAACAACAAATAATATGAAAGGTATATTTAACGGATAATAGACGAATAATATAAAAGGTATATTTAATGGATAATAGATGAAGGTACGTTGAATCCATAGCGTTCTGGTTGTGCAATACGTCTGCCTGGTCTTCTCGGCTGTGTATCATCATTTCCAATATTTCTATTATCAACTATTCGTTCCGGTTGTACAACATCATCATCATCTTCATCATCACTATCACCATCAAATCCATTTGCAGCTGATCGAAACTTTTCAAAGAACGAGACATTTCGGGTTATAACGTGTCCATTTTCCTTACATTTAGCTGTAACAGTGTTTTTGAACCTTTTCATGACGAAATACGGCTTTTCAGAAAAATTTGCACTGAGTTTATTTTGCTTTTGTTGGCGGACCAACACATTGTCACCGACTTTAATATCACTGTTTCTAGCATTTCTCCTCTGATCACTATACTCCTTGTTATAAATCTGCTGTTGTTTCTCGTTTCCTTTTGCTTCTTTGTGCCTATTTACAATGTGGTTTTTATCGAGTACAGGTAGTTTTCCTTTTACAGTTCTGTTGAACAGCAACTCGGCTGGTGGCACATTCGTAGCACAGTGTGGAGTAGTACGATACATTAGAAGAAATCTGCTTAATTCTTGTCTCCAAGGACGACCATCAATTTTAGCTGCTTTCAATGTCTTTCCTAGCGGCTGCATGAAGGTTTCAACTGTACTGTTGCCCTGCGGCCATAATGGAGTAGAGAATGAAGCTTTTATCCCAAGAATATTGAGATATCTGCGATATTCCTCACTGTTAAATGGGGGGCCATTGTCCGATTTGAGGACAGATGGTATTCCATGTACTGCGAAAATCTTATCGAACTTAGGTATGACGGCTGATGCTTTGTTTGAGTGCGTTATTTACACTTCGGGAAACCGAGAGTTGCGATCGACGACAGCGAGAAGGTACTCGCCAGGAGGCAAAGGACCGTAAAAATCAATGTTCACTTCATCCCAAGGACGAGTAGGCATATTCGTCATTGTCATAGGTTGTGGTGCAATTCCTTTTCCGATCGCCTGACAAGTAATACATTTATCTATGATTTCTGTTCTAACCTGCCTGCTTGCCGAGTATGTGTAGAGACACGATCAAGAAATGACACGTCAGTTCGTACTCTAACAAAACATATCAACTTAATACTAAAACGGTACCGGTAAAGGTGTTGCGCTCAAAGGCTTCCCTCGGCCAGTTTTGTCCGGCCGGTTTTCAGAATCTGCCTGCTGTATTTAATTGGAAACCAACTCGGATGTCTTCCCAGTAACGTGTATATTTGCATAACCTATTTGCTTTTTTGAAATTCCTTTTGGTTTTCGAGATATTTCCAATTTTCTAACTCGAAATTTCTTCGCCCTTTGTTTTCCCGTAATCAGGCCTTTTTCTTTCGTGTGAGAAGATGGAGTGCGTGCTGTTCTTTCGTTATTTCTTTTGCGTGCGGGGGGACGTGTCCAGAGCTTTGACGTGTACTGAAGCTTTCAATCGAACAAAACGTGTGGTGCTCCGTGACCCCCGTGACCATTACTGCGTCTGGATGATGTTATGTTTCTGTAAAGATTGATCGTGCTTTGTTTTGCGTTGCTAAGCCTTTTCGAAACAATGAAACCCTGTTACGTTTCGCGTTAGCGTCCTTTGTTACTATGGTTTTTGATTGACGAGGGAGTTAACCCTTCCTTTGCAAATGTGCTTTGCTTAGCAACTCTGTTTGCTTTGAATCTGTGATTTTAATGTAATTTTGATTTGAAACACACGCGAATTTTATATTCGAAGCGCACACAAATTTTATTACTACGAGATTTATTGCTGTTCTTCAAGCAGATAGCCAAGGAAACTTTTCACTATTTCCACGCAAACAGTGGTAAGTACGTTTCCTTTTATTTCTTCTCATTTATTAATCAGTAAAATCTGATTTATTCTTTCACGTGGTTCATTTTCATCATTTTCTATTTTTCGCAGATACACTTTGTACTACTGGATTGCGTTTTATGTTTTGTATGTGTTTAGTATAATAGTAATTTATGTTATCTCTTCTTTATAAATCGTTTTTGTTTTTCATCACGCCAACAAATGCCACGAGCCAGTATCACAGGCCGACGGCGAAGGGAATGAGACAAGGTCAACAAGAGGGCTCACCGTCAACAGCAGCCCCGTGAAACCGGCCAAACACGGTCAGCACAAGGACCTTCCACCGTTCCTGTCGACAAATTGCTACAATTGCAACTCCAGCACGGCCACGCTCAGCAACCGGCAGTTCACAGGCAGCAACCCCAACAAAGAGTGGCTCGAGTGAACGCCGTTCAGTTAATGCCCACACCCAACGCAGCAGGAGGGGAAGGAACGCAAGCTGATCTAAGATGGATGCCACAGCAGCCCTTCCAGTTCTTCCCCCAGCCGTTGCAACAGGCCCACCCGATGCATCCCTACCAATTCATGCAACAACAGATGCATCCATTGCAATTCGTACAGCAATTGCCCCAGCACGTGCAATTACAGCAACGAGTTCATAACATGCAGCCTGTGCAATATATTCCCCAAGTGCAGCAACAGCCACAACACATGCATCCCCTGCAACCGAGGCCACAGTTGCCACACCTGCAGCAGAGGCCAGTTCAACCAGCAGCAGAGGAACAGCCACCAGCACCGGTTGTACCACTACTGCCACCCCAACAAGAACAGACTTTCAATCGTCCAGCAGAGAACACTGATCTGCACCACATGGCACCGATGAACAACACCTGTCAACATTGTGGTGCGAAGTATTTCAAGGAAGAGCTCAAAACGACAAACAAGTACACAAAGTGCTGTCACAACGGAGCCGTTACACTACCTGCAATACAGCCTCCACGTGCAGCATTGATGTCTCTCTTTCTTGGCGATGCAGAAGGAACGGAAAGAGAGTCGAAAGATTTTCTTTCCAACTTTCGCCAATACAATTCCACCATGGCAATGGCATCCTGGACAGCAAATATACCGCAACTTCCAGGCAGGGGGCCAGCCGTGATTACAATACATGGCAGTGCATATCACAGGACAGGTATTTTCATTGTGTTCCTCATAACTTTCTTCATTATCGTCAAACACAGCTGTGCATTTGTTTTGCAACTTTTCATTATCGCCTGAACAGTTGCTATTAACCACCTCTGTTTTTTTGTTCAGCCCGCCTTCGCCCATTGCAAGGACAGCAGCCAAAATATGCTGAGCTGTACATCATGGATACGGCTGAAGCACTTGAGCACAGAACAAACAACCCCAGCAACAAGAACCTGAACAAGGACACGATCAAGAAGCTCCAAGACGAACTTCTTGCAGTCAACCCGTATGCTCAAGAATACAAACATATTGGCGAGATATTGCAACAGCAACAGGAAGAGGCGACTGCAGCAAATGAGCCTATTCCGACATTCGACATGATTATCACGTCAAGAGCTAACCAGGATCGAAGATACGACAGTCCAGCAGCGTCAGAAATAGCAGCAATCTACAGCACCAAGGACGGTGGTGCACCAGATCCAAACGAAAGAGCCATGCACATCCAGAGACGTGACGGCTACTTGATTGACATCAAAGCAACCAATCCGACAGCTCATCCACTCACGTATCCGCCGCTGTTTCCGTTCGGTGAACACGGTTGGGGTACAACAATCGCAAGACTGCCGTCAGCCCGCACCCTCAATCGTCCGGACCAAGCACAGCAACATCGAACTCCAGTAACTCCGAGCCAATTCTACACGTACAGGATCCAAGTAAGAGAAAACTTCTCGGCCCTTCACCTGTCAAGGCTGCTGTTTCAACAGTACTTGGTTGACGCATTCACCAAGATAGAAGGCAACGACCTCGCTTACGTCAGATCCCATCAGAAAGATCTCAGAGTGGAGTCATACAAGGGACTAATGGATCACCTGTGCAGAAGAGCTGAACACCAAAATCTGCTCGCTCAAGCCCACAATCCAGGCACAGCGCAGCACATTGACGTTGGACGAGTCGTCATCTTACCGTCCACATTTACCGGCAGTCAACGAAGCATGCAGCAGAATTACCAAGATGCCATGACCATTGTCAGAAAACACGGCAAGCCAGACATATTCCTGACATTCACAGCGAATCCAAACTGGAAAGACGTCTTGGACAATTTGCTACCTAACCAGAAGCCACAAGACCGACCACACATTGTCACACGCGTCTTTCACTTGAAATTCAAGGAACTGCAGTGTGACATACTGGATCTCAACATCTTTGGCAAAGTGGTTGCTTACATCTACACGGTAGAATTTCAAAAACGTGGACTGCCACACACGCACATGATCATATCTCTTGCCAACGAAGACAATCCACGCACACCGGAGGATGTTGACCGCATAATATTGGCAGAGATTCCAGACAAGAACAACCACGTCCATGAACACAGAATGGTCAAGAAACACATGATGCACGGCCCGTGTGGAGTTCTCACCTCATGCGTTTGCATGCAAGATGGGAAATGCAAAAAGAAGTTTCCGAAAGACCTCACACAACAAACAGAATTCAATGTCAATGGATACCCATTGTACAGAAGACGAGGTATGTCAAAATTAATTGCATTTCGTAATTAATTAATTGCAATGATTTACACTTTCCGTGAAATGTACACAAATGTAACCATGGCACTTTCTTGCAGGCCAAACAACTGCTCAACTCAGGCAACACAGACTGAACGACTCTTGGGTTGTGCCACACAACGTCAAACTCCTTCTCAAGTTCGACTGCCACATGAACGTGGAAGTTTGCACAACCATCAAAAGTGTCAAGTACATTTTCAAGTACATCCACAAAGGCAATGACATGGCACACGTCGAAATCAGAGAAGGTCACGAAGAAGCAAATGCCCAACAAGACATCGTCCACGATGAGATACGTCAGTACCTGAATTCCAGATACGTCGGTCCCCATCAGGCAGTCTATAAACTCATGCAATACGAGATGCACAAGAAGAGTCACACGATCATCCGACTTGCAATTCACCTGCCTGACCAACAACCCGTATGCTTCACAGACCCACAGCAAGCTGCACAGAGAAACAACGACAGCATGCACATGGCCTACTTCAGCCTCAACCAGAGGGAAGAAAATGCTCACCAGTACTTATATCAAGACATACCAGAGCACTACACTTACAACAAATCCACAAAGCAATGGCAGCGACGCAAGCGTCGAGCGGCCAACTGCGTCATAGGCAGAATATACAATGTTCTACCTTCAGATGCTGAACGCTTTGCCCTCAGACTGATATTGCTGCACAGAAAAGGAGCAACCTCCTTCGAAGACATTCGAACAGTTGACGGAGTCACTCACAACACGTTCAAGAATGCAGCAAGAGCAATGGCACTCTTGGAAGACGATGCAGAGCACAGACGTTGCTTGCGAGATGCAGTGGTCCTACACATGCCGGCACAGATGAGACAATTGTTTGCAACACTCATCCTGTTTCAAACTCCGAGCGACATTTATGCTCTCTTCACAGAATTCCAAGAAGACATGGCAGAAGATTACGTCAGACACGATCTGCTGCAGGATCCAAATGCAACATTCCAGCAGCAACATATCCACATGTGCCTGGCTGACATCCAGAGAAACCTGCAAATTCACGGAAAATCCCTCAAGGACTTCCCCGAGATGCCGCAGCTACCTGCCGACTATGCACAGCCACGACAGGCAGCTGACGAAATCAACATCGAGCAAGAACGAGAGCAAGGACAACGAATGTTCGAGCAACTCAATCCAGAACAACTGCAAGTACACGACACCATTGTGCAAGCCATCGAGATGCAGTCACAAGACAACTGTTTCTTTCTCGACGGTCCAGCAGGAACTGGCAAAACCTTTCTGTACAACACATTGGTACACAACCGGCAAGGTTCCGGACACAAAGTCAAATGTGTAGCATACTCTGGAATAGCAGCAACGCTACTCATTCACGGCAGAACTGCACACTCCACATTTCAAATACCGATTCCTCTGCTCGACGATTCCACTTGCAACATCAAAGCACAAAGTCTCAGAGCACAACAACTGCGAGACACAATGCTATTCATTTGGGACAAAGCTTCCATGATTCCAGCAACAGCACTGAAAGCAGTAGACCGTTTGCTCAGAGACATCACCAAAGTCGACAGACCTTTCGGCGGCAAATACTTCATGCTTGGCGGTGATTTCAGACAAGTACTGCCAGTCGTCAAGAAAGCCGGCAGAGAACGAGTGGTGCAAGAATGCCTCAAGTCACGAAAAGTCGAGGATCTGTGGTCTCAGTTCCAGCAATTCAGACTCATTACAAACATGAGAGTTGTTCAAGATGAGACTTACCAAGCATTCTGAGACTGGCTTCTCCGAATAGGCAATGGAGTAGAACCTCACGATGATCAAGATCAGATCAGCCTCCCACAGCAAATCTGCATTAAGTCACTTGAAGATCTAATAGACTCCATTTATCCTCAAACAGAATCAGCAGATGCACATCTCTTACTGGATCCAAACACCATCTCCGAGCGTTGTTGTTTGACACCAAAGAACGAGTTCTCACATCACATCAACGAGCTGATTCTGCAAAGACTTCCAACAGCTGGGCAGCAATATCTCAGCATTGACAGAGTCGAGACAGATGATCCAGAAGAGGCTGCAGCATATCCCATGGAGTTTCTCAATGCACAAACCCCGGGCGGAATGCCTCTACATTCACTACAATTGAAGGTATGCAGACTGTATTTGAACAGTTGATTTATAATTGCCTTGCCTTACTCAATCTAGGCTCACTCCATCTCATTTTTGCTTTGGTTTGAGCTACAATAATTTTGCTCAGAAACATCAACCCTGCAAAAGGACTATGCAATGGAACACGACTAATTGTGAGAGATGACACGTCATAACTGCAGAGATCATCACAACTCAGAACAAGGGCAAGTATGTTATGCTCCCACGCATTACTCTGACCTGCCAAGATTCATCACTGCCGATCTCCATTGCAAGAAAACAATTTCCAGTCCGACTTGCTTACTGCCTCACCATCAACAAGGCACAAGGACAATCATTGAAACACGTTGGCATTTACTTACCAGACCCTGTTTTCTCCCACGGACAACTGTACGTTGCAATGTCTAGAGGCAAATCGTTCTCTGGACTCAAGGTGTTCACACACAGCAACAACAAAACCACAAACATTGTCTACAAGGAAGTCCTGTGAGTTCTCCAGCAACATCACCTCCAACCAGAGAGGGTAAGTTAATACACTAACACACCCCTTCACCTCATTTAGAGAGCACGGTTATTCAACGACCATGACTGAGTGTGGCGCAAGACCTATGAATGATACCAAACAGCATAGGCAATCCTCATGAATGATACCAAACAGCACTGGCACAAGACCTATGAATGATACCAAACAGCATAGGCAATCTCCATGAATGATACCAAACAGCATGGGGTAGACCTGTGAATGATACCAAACAGCACAGGCACAAGACCTATGAATGATACCAAACAGCATAGGCAATCTCCATGAATGATGCCAAACAGCATGGGGTTGAGACCTGGAATGATACTAAACAGCACAGGCACAAGACCTGTGAATGATACCAAACAGCACAGGCACAAGAGCTATGAATGATACCAAACAGCATAGGCAATCTCCATGAATGATACCAAGCAGCATGGGGATAAGACCTGTGAATGATACCAAACAGCACAGGCACAAGACCTATGAATGATACCAAACAGCATAGGCAAAAACCACTCGCTGCAATCAGTCTAGCTCTCACCAACAATCCCCACCACACAATGTAATTCTAACTCCCCAAGCTAACCCAGAATCTACCTTTATACTAGCATCCTTTACTAATATTTCTTTATCTAACCAAAAAATAACATTATTTTACATAAAATAACCAGCAATTTTCAATGAGTTATGCTTTCCCATGTTCCTTTATGTTGCTTATGGGGACATGGATTTCCTTTCTCTCTGTACAAGCTGCCTATATCCTCTCCATTCATAAAAAACCAAATCACTGTGCACAACCTATACAAAATATTTCCTATAAACAGATACAAGGTTTGTATCATTTACCACCATGGCAGCTTTCACAAAAAAGGAAATCTCAAACAATGGATGCTCCTTGACGTGGTGTTTGAGCTTTTTACTAATGCATTTTTTTTACAGCCTGAATCGAAATCCAACTCCAACCTCGCATTTGTTGAAGAACGCTGTCCCACTCAGATCGAAGGCCAAAACAACAAAAACCCTAACCATTTTTGTCGAAGCGCGCTGTCCCACTCAGATCGACTGCCAACACACTAGGCCCACTTTTGTTGAAGATCGCTGTTACACTCAGGTCGAAGGCCAAAGCAAAGGAAATGCACCCAACTTCTGTTTAAAATCGCTGTGCCACTCAGGTCGAAGGCCAAAACAACATATCCCCACCCCACTTTTGTTGAACATCGCTGTTCCACTCAGATGGAAGGCCAAAACAACAGAAGCCCACGCCACTTTTGTTCAAGATCGCTGTTCCACTCACATCGACGGCCAACATACTAGGGACGTGGCGCGCGAAGCGCGTCAGCCTTCCTAGTCACTATAATACTAAAATCTGAGCAGTAAAGGTGTTGCGCTCAAAGGCTTCCCTTGGCCAGTTTTGTGCCCACGGTTCCGAGAATCTGGCCACTCTATTTAATTCCAAAACTACTCGGAGGTCTTCCCAGTAACGTGTATATTTGCAACGCCTTATTGCTTTTTCGAAATTCGTTTTGGTTTTCGAGATATTTCCAAATTTCTAGCTCGAAAATTCTTCGTCCTTTGTTTTCCCGTAATGAGGCCTTTCTCTTTCGTGTGAGAGGATGGAATGCGTGCTGTTCTTTCGCCTTTTGTTTTGCGTGCGGGGGGACGTGTCCAGAGCTTTGACGCGTACTGAAGCTTTTGAATAGAACAAAACGTGTTGTGCTCAGCGACCCCCTGGCCATTACGGTGTCTGGATGATGTTATGTTTCTGTAAAGAGCGATCCTGCGTTGTTTTGTGTTGCTAAGCCTTTTCGAAACAATGAAACCCTGTTACGTTTCGCACTTATTTGTTTGCGTCCTTTGTTACTCTGGCTTTTCGTTGACAAGGAAAGTGTGCAATTGATTTTTCATTTTCGAATTTCGAAATTGGGAGGGCAGGCAAACCGAATGGATTTATTTTGTTGGATGGCTGTTTTATTTTTGCTGCCGTTTTACTCGCGATTCCCAACTAAAACCTTCAGGATTTAACTGGTAAGTGGCTAAATTGTTTCTATTTGCCTTTACTAAACTTCTTTGTATCTTTCGTATTGTGACTTCAATATATTCTGATGAACTGGTTTATAGAAATTTTCACGGGCCATGCATTTCCAAATATTTCTTTGCTTTACAAATCTCCACTATATTAAATCGAATACTAAACCGATGAATGATCAAATTCTGCTTTTATAAGAACAGGTTTGGAGACAACGATGTAACTCATGAATTTCAGAAACAGCAATTTCGTGCTTTCACTCAACCGAAGGCCTTCAAAGCACGTGGTGCAGTTGTCTAAAAGCTATTTTGCTCTCCTTTGCCATCAACTGGAATTTTACTTGAATGTTATTCTTCAGAACTTTTACGAGCAGAACTTTACTGGTAAGTGGCTGAGTTGTTTCTACTTGCCTTTACTAAGCATCTTTGTATCCTTCTGATCCTGTTTTCAAGATATTCTGATGAGCTGGTTTATAGAAATTTTTATGCGCTCTAAATTCCTAAATTGTTCTTTGCTTTACAAATCTCCACTATATGAAATCGAATATTAAACCAATGAATGATCAAATTCTTCTTTTATAAGAACAGCTTTGGATACAATGATCTAAATAACGAATTTCAGAAACAGCAATTTCCGGATTTCACTGAACCGAAGGCGTTCTAAACACATGGAGTTGCCTAAAAGCTATTTTGCTGAATTACTATTGCCGACTTGCCATCCGCCTGCTAACATTGTGGATTCATCGTTCAAGCACATCAATTTCTTTCTGGATCAGATAAACGCTGGAAAGGTTGCTTCAATTCCACGTGGATTCTAAAAGTGCCTGTTACTGAGCGTGATTCGCTACTTAAAACACGAAAGTTGCGGATTTTGGCCTGTGAATGATGTGAGTATATTGTTTAAAAACTCTCATGATCTGCTGTATTTAAAAGCCCTTATATTTAATCATATTCGACAGGTACCTGGGTGTTTAGGAGCATTCAACTTCGGGGCCTCTTTAAAATTTTCATAATGGCCTTTCGTATTGCTTTCATGGAATTCGTGTAGTTATAAACATGCGTTATTGAGTGCCAACTGGTGTATTAAAATTGTGTATTCTTTAATCGAAATCTCGAATGAAATTGATAAATTCAGTCCGAATCTGTTTTCTGATATTATGTACTCACAAATCTGATAATTTGTTCACAAAGTTTCTCCGCATGGGGTTCGAGTTGAGGCGTTTCTGCCACACTGGCTAGAATAGCTGCAGAAATTTGTGCATCGTGAAAAACATGGACCCAGAACAACCTGGAATGGCAATCAGGGCTCGGGGTTACATGCACCGTGTTCTCGGGAGAGATTTGATCTGTATTTTTTAAATTGTTTATTCCTTAATCAAAATCTCGAATCCAGTGGATCAATTCATTCGCAATGGTTCTCTAATATTACTCGCAAACTTGATCTATTGTTCACGGAACTTCCTCTCTGCGGGGGTTTTGAGTTGAAGCGTTTCTGCCACGCTGAATAAAGTGCTGGATTTCTCGCATCACGGGAAAACACGGACCTGAAATAATCTGGAATGAGAGCCGGGGCTCGGGAATTCCATGGACCGTGTGTTCGGGGAATGGATGTAGCTAATAAAACTTGCATAATTTCAACTGGAAGTATATTACTTTTTGTGTAGCCCACAGAAACCCACCCCACTTTTGTTCAAGATCGCTGTCCCACTCAGATGGAAGGCCAAAACAACAGAAACCCACCACACTTTTCTTGAAGATCGCTGTTCCACTCAGATCGAAGGCCAAAACAACAGAAACCCACCCCACTTTTGTTCAAGATCGCTGTTCCTCTCAGATCGAAAGCCAAAATAACAGAAACCCACCCCACTTTTGTTCAAGATCGCTGTTCCACTCACATCGACGGCCAACATACTAGGGAGGTGGCGCGCGAAGCGCGTCAGCCTTCCTAGTCACTATGATACTAAAATCTGAGCGGTAAAGGTGTTGCGCTCAAAGGCTTCCCTTGGCCAGTTTTGTACCCACTGTTCCGAGAATCTGGCCACTCTATTTAATTCCAAAACTACTCGGAGGTCTTCCCAGTAACGTGTATATTTGCAACGCCTTGTTGCTTTTTCGAAATTCGTTTTGGTTTTCGAGATATTCCAAATTTCTAACTCGAAAATTCTTTGTCCTTTGTTTTCCCGTAATGAGGCCTTTCTCTTTCCTGTGAGAGGATGGAGTGCGTGCTGTTCTTTCGCCTTTTGCTTTGCGTGCGGGGGGACGTGTCCAGAGCTTTGACGCGTACTGAAGCTTTTGAATAGAACAAAACGTGTTGTGCTCAGCGACCCCCTGGCCATTACGGCGTCTGGATGATGTTATGTTTCTGTAAAGATCGAACCTGCGTTGTTTTGTGTTGCTAAGCCCTTTCGAAACAATGAAACCCTGTTACGTTTTGCACTTATTTGTTTGCGTCCTTTGTTACTCTGGCTTTTCGTTGACAAGGAAAGTGTGCAATTGATTTTTCATTTTCGAATTTCGAAATTGGGAGGGCAGGCAAACCGAATGGATTTATTTTGTTGGATGGCTGTCGCGATTCCCAACTAAAACCTTCAGGATTTAACTGGTAAGTGGCTAAATTGTTTCTATTTGCCTTTACTAAACTTCTTTGTATCTTTCGTATTGTGACTTCAATATATTCTGATGAACTGGTTTATAGAAATTTTCACGGGCCATGCATTTCCAAATATTTCTTTGCTTTACAAATCTCCACTATATTAAATCGAATACTAAACCGATGAATGATCAAATTCTGCTTTTATAAGAACAGGTTTGGAGACAACGATGTAACTCATGAATTTCAGAAACAGCAATTTCGTGCTTTCACTCAACCGAAGGCCTTCAAAGCACGTGGTGCAGTTGTCTAAAAGCTATTTTGCTCTCCTTTGCCATCAACTGGAATTTTACTTGAATGTTATTCTTCAGAACTTTTACGAGCAGAACTTTACTGGTAAGTGGCTGAGTTGTTTCTACTTGCCTTTACTAAGCATCTTTGTATCCTTCTGATCCTGTTTTCAAGATATTCTGATGAGCTGGTTTATAGAAATTTTTATGCGCTCTAAATTCCTAAATTGTTCTTTGCTTTACAAATCTCCACTATATGAAATCGAATATTAAACCAATGAATGATCAAATTCTTCTTTTATAAGAACAGCTTTGGATACAATGATCTAAATAACGAATTTCAGAAACAGCAATTTCCGGATTTCACTGAACCGAAGGCGTTCTAAACACATGGAGTTGCCTAAAAGCTATTTTGCTGAATTACTATTGCCGACTTGCCATCCGCCTGCTAACATTGTGGATTCATCGTTCAAGCACATCAATTTCTTTCTGGATCAGATAAACGCTGGAAAGGTTGCTTCAATTCCACGTGGATTCTAAAAGTGCCTGTTACTGAGCGTGATTCGCTACTTAAAACACGAAAGTTGCGGATTTTGGCCTGTGAATGATGTGAGTATAATGTTTAAAAACTCTCATGATCTGCTGTATTTAAAAGCCCTTATATTTAATCATATTCGACAGGTACCTGGGTGTTAGGAGCATTCAACTTCGGGGCCTCTTTAAAATTTTCATAATGGCCTTTCGTATTGCTTTCATGGAATTCGTGTAGTTATAAACATGCGTTATTGAGTGCCAACTGGTGTATTAAAATTGTGTATTCTTTAATCGAAATCTCGAATGAAATTGATAAATTCAGTCCGAATCTGTTTTCTGATATTATGTACTCACAAATCTGATAATTTGTTCACAAAGTTTCTCCGCATGGGGTTCGAGTTGAGGCGTTTCTGCCACACTGGCTAGAATAGCTGCAGAAATTTGTGCATCGTGAAAAACATGGACCCAGAACAACCTGGAATGGCAATCAGGGCTCGGGGTTACATGCACCGTGTTCTCGGGAGAGATTTGATCTGTATTTTTTAAATTGTTTATTCCTTAATCAAAATCTCGAATCCAGTGGATCAATTCATTCGCAATGGTTCTCTGATATTACTCGCAAACTTGATCTATTGTTCACGGAACTTCCTCTCTGCGGGGGTTTTGAGTTGAAGCGTTTCTGCCACGCTGAATAAAGTGCTGGATTTCTCGCATCACGGGAAAACACGGACCTGAAATAATCTGGAATGAGAACCGGGGCTCGGGAATTCCATGGACCGTGTGTTCGGGGAATGGATGTAGCTAATAAAACTTGCATAATTTCAACTGGAGTATATTACTTTTTGTGTAGCCCACAGAAACCCACCCCACTTTTGTTCAAGATCGCTGTCCCACTCAGATGGAAGGCCAAAACAACAGAAACCCACCACACTTTTCTTGAAGATCGCTGTTCCACTCAGATCGAAGGCCAAAACAACAGAAACCCACCCCACTTTTGTTCAAGATCGCTGTTCCTCTCAGATCGAAAGCCAAAATAACAGAAACCCACCCCACTTTTGTTCAAGATCGCTGTTCCACTCACATCGACGGCCAACATACTAGGGAGGTGGCGCGCGAAGCGCGTCAGCCTTCCTAGTCACTATGATACTAAAATCTGAGCGGTAAAGGTGTTGCGCTCAAAGGCTTCCCTTGGCCAGTTTTGTACCCACTGTTCCGAGAATCTGGCCACTCTATTTAATTCCAAAACTACTCGGAGGTCTTCCCAGTAACGTGTATATTTGCAACGCCTTGTTGCTTTTTCGAAATTCGTTTTGGTTTTCGAGATATTTCCAAATTTCTAACTCGAAAATTCTTCGTCCTTTGTTTTCCCGTAATGAGGCCTTTCTCTTTCCTGTGAGAGGATGGAGTGCGTGCTGTTCTTTCGCCTTTTGCTTTGCGTGCGGGGGGACGTGTCCAGAGCTTTGACGCGTACTGAAGCTTTTGAATAGAACAAAACGTGTTGTGCTCAGCGACCCCCTGGCCATTACGGCGTCTGGATGATGTTATGTTTCTGTAAAGATCGAACCTGCGTTGTTTTGTGTTGCTAAGCCCTTTCGAAACAATGAAACCCTGTTACGTTTTGCACTTATTTGTTTGCGTCCTTTGTTACTCTGGCTTTTCGTTGACAAGGAAAGTGTGCAATTGA
Source organism: Sanderia malayensis (assembly GCA_013076295.1). Taxonomy (NCBI): domain Eukaryota; kingdom Metazoa; phylum Cnidaria; class Scyphozoa; order Semaeostomeae; family Pelagiidae; genus Sanderia; species Sanderia malayensis. The sequence continues at coordinate 46,858 of RQOL01000304.1, forward strand.
TTTTTCATTTTCGAATTTCGAAATTGGGAGGGCAGGCAAACCGAATGGATTTATTTTGTTGGATGGCTGTTTTATTTTTGCTGCCGTTTTACTCGCGATTCCCAACTAAAACCTTCAGGATTTAACTGGTAAGTGGCTAAATTGTTTCTATTTGCCTTTACTAAACTTCTTTGTATCTTTCGTATTGTGACTTCAATATATTCTGATGAACTGGTTTATAGAAATTTTCACCGGCCATGCATTTCCAAATATTTCTTTGCTTTACAAATCTCCACTATATTAAATCGAATACCAAACCGATGAATGATCAAATTCTGCTTTTATAAGAACAGGTTTGGAGACAACGATGTAACTCATGAATTTCAGAAACAGCAATTTCGTGCTTTCACTCAACCGAAGGCCTTCAAAGCACGTGGTGCAGTTGTCTAAAAGCTATTTTGCTCTCCTTTGCCATCAACTGGAATTTTACTTGAATGTTATTCTTCAGAACTTTTACGAGCAGAACTTTACTGGTAAGTGGCTAAGTTGTTTCTGTTTGCCTTTACTAAATTTCTTTGTACCTTCTTATCTTGATTTCAATATATTCAGGTCAACTGATTTTTACGCGTTCTAAATTTCTAAATAATTCTTTGCTTTAGAAATCTCTACTGTAGTAAATCAAATACTAAAACGATGAATGATCAAATTCCGCTTTTATAAGAACAGGTTTGGATACAGCGATGTAACCCATGAATTTCAGAAACAGCAATTTCGGGATTTCACTGAACCCAAGGCGTTCTAAACCATTGTTCTAAACACGTGGAGTTGCCTAAAAGCTGTTTTGTTGAATTACTATTGTAGACTTGCCATCCGCCTGCTAACATTGTGGATTCATCGTTCAAGCACATCAAGTTCTTTCTGGACCAGATAAATGGTGGAAAGGTTGCTTCAATTCCACTTGGATTGTAAAAGTGCCTGTCACTGATCGTGATTCGCTATTCAAAACACGAAAGTTGTGGATTTTGGCCTGTGAAAGATGTGAGTAAATTGTTTAAAAACTTTTATGATCTGCTGTATCTCGGTGTTTAGAAGCATTCAACTTTGGGGCCCCTCTAAAATTTTCATAATGGGCTTTCGTATTGCTTTCATGGAATTCGTGTAGTTATAAACATGCCTTATTGAGTGCCACTGGTGTATTGAAATTGTGTATTCTTTAATCGAAATCTCGAATGAAATTGATAAATTCATGCCGTATCTGCTTTCTCATATTATGTACTCAGAAATCTGATCCTTTGTTCACAAAGTTTCTCTGCATGGGGTTCGAGTTGAGGCGTTTCTGTCACACTGGCTAAATTGCTGCTGAAAATTGTGCATGGGAAAAACATGGACCCGGAAGAACTTGGAATGGCAATCGGGGCTCGGGAGAGATTTGATCTGTATTTTTTAAATTGTTTATTCTTTAGTCAAAATCTCGAATCCAGTGGATCAATTCATTCGCATGGGTTTTCTGATATTACTCGCAAACCTGATCTATTGTTCACAGAGCTTATTCTCTGCTTGGGTTTTGAGTTGAGGTGTTTCTGCCACGCTGAATAAAGTGCTGGATTTATCGCATCAGGGGAAAACATGGACCTGGAACAGCCTGGAATGGAAACAGGGGCTCGGGAATTCCATGGACCGTGTGTTCGGGCAATGGATAGAACTATTAAAACTTGCACAATTTCAACTGAAAATATATTACTTTACGTGTCCATCCCACTTTTGTTCAACATCACTGTTCCACTCCGACCAGAGGCAGTAACAATAAAAAACCCACCCCACTTTTGTTTAAGATCGCTATTCAACTCAGATCGAAGGCCTAAAATACAGCAACCCACCCCACTGTTGTTGAAGATCGCTGTTCCACTCAGTTCGAAGGCCAAAATGACTGAAACCAACAGCACTTTTGTTGGAGATCGCTATACCACTCAGGTCGAAGGCCAAAACAACATAACCCAACAACATTATTGTTGAAGATCGCTATCCCACTCAGGTCGAAGGCCAAAACAACATAACCCAACCCCACTTTTATTGAACATCGCTGTCCCACTCAGATCGAAGGCCAAAGCAACATAACCCCACCCTACTTTTCTTGAAGATTGCTTTCCCACTCAGATCGAAGGGAAAAGCAACATAACCCCACCCTACTTTTGTTGAAGTTCGCTGTTCCCCTCACACCGAAGGCCAAAATAACTGAAACCTACCCCACTTTTATTGAAGATCACTGTCCCACTCAGATCGAAGGCCAAAACAACAGAAACCCACCTTACTTTTGTTGAAGATCGCTGTCCCACTCAGGTTGAAAGCCAAAACTACAGAAGCCCAACCCACTTTTGTTGAAGATCGCTGTTCAGCTCAGATCGAAGGCCTAAACAACAGCAACCCACCCCACTTTTGTTGAAGATTGCTTTCCCACTCAGATCGAAGACCAAAGCAACATAACCCCACCCTACTTTTGTTGAAGATCGCTGTCTCACTCAGGCCGAAGGTCAAAACAACATAACCCCACCCCACTTTTGTTAAACATCGCTGTCCCACTCAGATCGAAGGCCAAAACAACTGAAACCCACCCCACTTTTGTTGAAGTTCGCTGTTCCACTCACACCGAAGGCCAAAATAACTGAAACCCACCCCATTTTTTTTGAAGATCGCTGCTTCACCCACATCGAAGGCCAACATACTAGGGAGGTCACTATAATACTACAATTGGAGCTGTAAAGGTGTTGCGCTCAAAGGCTTCCCTTCGCGAGTTTTGTGGGCCACGTTTCGTCCAATTTCGTCACTCTGTTCATTCCCAAAACTACTCGGAGGTCTTCCCAGTAACGTGTATATTTGCAACGCCTTATTGCTTTTTCGAAATTCGTTTTGGTTTTCGAGACATTTCCACTTTTCTAACTCGATGGAGTTGCGAGGATTGAGTGCGTGCTGTTCTTTCGCCTTTTGTTTTGCGTGCGGGGGGACGTGTCGATAGCTTGGACGCGTACTGAAGCTTTTGAATCGAACAAAACGTGTTGTGCTCAACGACCCCCTGACCATTACGGCCTCTGGATGATGTAATGTTTCTGCAAAGATCGATCCTGCGTTGTTTTGCGTTGCTAAGCATTTTCGAAACGATGAAACCCTGTGACGTTTCGCACTTACCCCTTTGCGTCCATTGTTACTATGGCTTTTGATTGACAAGGGAGTTAACCCTTCCTTGGCAAAGGCGCTTTGCTTAGCAACTCTGTTTGCTGTGAATCTGTGATTTTAATGTAATTTTCATTCGAAACGGACGCGAACTTTATATTCGAAGTGCACGCGAATTTTATTACTACGAGATTCATTGCTGTTCTTCAAGCAGATAGCCAAGGAAACTTTTCACTATTTCCACGCAAACAGTGGTAAGTACGTTTCCTTTTATTTCTTCTCATTTATTAATCTGTAACTTCTGTTTTTGTCATTTGTCATTCTTTCCCGCCGTTTTTCAACGTGATATTTTTTTACATCATTTTCTATTTTTCGCAGATACACTTTGTACTACTGGATTGTGTTTTATGTTGTGTGTGTATTGTGTATACTTTATGTTATCTCTTCTTTATAAATCGTTTTTGTTTTTCATCACGCCAAAAAATGCCACGAGCCGGTCTCACAGGCCGACGGCGAAGGGAAAACAACAAGGCCTATCAAAGAGTGGCACGCCAACAACAGCCTGATGAAACGGTTCAAGCAAGGTCAGCACAAGGACCGTCTGCCGTCCCTGTTGACGAATTGCTACAACTGCAGCTCCAGCACGGCCACGCTCATCAACCGGCAGTTCACATGCAGCAACCCCAACAAAGAGTGGCTCGAGTGAATGCCGTTCAGTTACTGCCCACACCCAACGTAACAGGAGGGGAAGGAACGCAAGCTGATTCAAGATGGATGCCATAGCAGCCCTTCCAGTTCTTCCCGCAACCGTTGCAACAGGCCCACCCGATGCATCCCTACCAATTCATGCAACAACAGATGCATCCATTGCAATTCGTACAGCAATTGCCGCAGCACGTGCAATTACAGCAACGAATTCAAAACATGCAGCCTGTGCAATACATTCCCCAAGTGCAGCAACAGCCACAACACATGCATCCCCTGCAACCGAGGCCACAGTTGCCACACCTGCAGCAGAGGCCAGCTCAACCAGCAGCAGAGGAGCAGCCACCAGCACCGGTTGTACCACTACTGCCACCCCAACAAGAACAACCTGCCAATCGTCCAGCAGAGAACACTGATCTGCACCACATGGCACCGATGAACAACACCTGTCCACATTGTGGTGCGAAGTATTTCAAGGATGAAATGAATACCAGAAACAAGTACACAAAGTGCTGTCGCGATGGAGCTGTCACACTACCGCAAATACAGCCTCCACGTGCAACAATAATGTCTCTCTTCCTTGGCAATACAGAAGAAACGCAAAGAGAATCGAAAGACTTCCTTTCCAAATTCCGCCAATACAATGCTACCATGGCAATGGCATCCTGGACGGCAAATATACCGCAACTTCCAGGCAGGGGGCCATCCGTGATAACAATACATGGCAGTGCATATCACAGGACAGGTATTTTCAAAGTTTTGTTCCTACTTTTTTCCTCAATGTTCTGTTACACATTAGTACATTTGTTGAAAAGTTCACAACTTTTCATTATTCCCTCAATAGTATACATTAACCGCCTGCCTTTTCCGTTTAGCCCGCCTTCGTCCATTGCAAGGACAGCAGCCAAAATATGCTGAGCTGTACATCATGGATACGGCTGAAGCACGTGAGCACAGAGCAAACAACCCCAGCAACAAGGATCTGAACAAGGACACGATCAAGAAGCTCAAGACGAACTTCTTGCAGTCAACCCGTATGCTCAAGAATACAAACATATTGGCGAGATACTGCAACAGCAACAGGAAGAGGCGACTGCAGCAAACGAGCCTATTCCCACGTTCAACATGATCATCACGTCAAGAGCCAACCAGGATCGAAGGTACGACAGTCCAACACTGTCAGAAATAGCAGAAATCTACAGCACTATGGACGGTGGTGCACCAGATCCAAACGAAAGAGCCATGAACGTCCAGAGACGTGACGGCTACTTGATTGACATCAAAGCAACTAATCCGACAGCTGATCCACTCACGTATCCGCTGCTGTTTCCGTTCTGCGAACATGGTTGGGGTACAACAATCGCAAGACTGCCATCAGCACGGTCAAACCAAACCAGAGTAACGCCCTGCCAATTCTACACGTACAGAATCCAAGTGCGAGAAGATTTCTCAGCCCTTCACCTGTCAAGACTGCTATTTCAACAGTACTTGGTTGACACATTCACCAAGATAGAAGGCAACGACGTCGCTTACATCAAATCCCATCAGAAAGATCTCAGAGCTGAGTCGTACAAAGGACTGATGGATCACCTGTACAGAAGAGCTGAACACCAAAATATGCTCGCTCAAGCCCACAATCCAGGCACAGCGCAGCACATTGACGTTGGACGAGTCGTCATCTTACCGTCCACATTTACCGGCAGTCAACGAAGCATGCAGCAGAATTACCAAGATGCCATGACCATTGTCAGAAAACACAGCAAGCCAGACATATTCCTGACATTCACAGCGAATCCGAACTGGCAAGACGTCTTGGACAATTTTCTACCTAACCAGAAGCCACAAGATCGACCAGACATTGTCACACGCATCTTTCACTTGAAATTCAAAGAACTGCTGTGTGACATACTGGATCTCAACTTCTTTGGCAAAGTGGTCGCTTACGTCTACACGGTAGAATTTCAAAAACGTGGACTGCCACACACTCACATGATCATATCTCTTGCCCACGAAGACAAACCACGTACACCGGAGGATGTTGACCGCACCATATCGGCAGAGATTCCAGACGAGAACACCCACATCCACGAACACCGAATGGTCAAGAAACACATGATGCACGGCCCGTGTGGAGTTCTCAATCCCTCATGCGTTTGCATGCAAGGCGGGAAATGCAAAAAGAAGTTCCCAAAAGACCTCGCACAACAAACAGAATTCAATGTCAATGGATGCCCATTGTACAGACGACGAGGTATGTCAAGATGAATTGCATTTTGTACTTATGATTTACACTTTCCGTGAAATGTACACAAATGTAACCATGGCACTTTCTTGCAGGCCAAACAACTGCTCAACTCAGCCAGCACAGACTGAACGACTCTTGGGTTGTCCCACACAACGTAAAGCTCCTTCTCAAGTTCGACTGCCACATGAACGTGGAAGTTTGCACAACCATCAAAAGTGTCAAGCACATTTTCAAGTACATCCACAAAGGAAATGACATGGCACACGTCGAAATCAGAGGTCACGAAGAAGCAAATGCACAACAAGATATCGTCCACGATGAGATACGTCAGTACCTGAATTCCAGATACGTCGGTCCGCATCAGGCAGTGTACAAACTCATGCAATACGAGATGCACGATAAGAGTCACACGATCATCCGACTTGCAATTCACTTGCCTGACCAACAGACGGTATGCTTCACACACCCAGAGCAAGCTGCACAGAGAAACAACGACAGCATGCTCATGGCCTACTTCAGCCTCAACCAGAGGGAACAGAATGCTCACCAGTACTTATACCAAGACATACCAGAGCATTACACTTTCAACAAATCCACCAAGCAGTGGCAGCAACGCAAGCGTCGAGCGGTCAAGTGCGTCATTGGCAGAATGTACAATTTTCTACCTTCGGATGCTGAACGCTTCGCCCTCAGACTGATATTGCTGCACAGAAAAGGAGCAACCTCCTTCGAAGACATTCGAACAGTTGACGGAGTCACTCACAACACGTTCAAAAATGCAGCAAGAGCAATGTCACTCTTGGAAGACGATGCAGAGCACAGACGTTGCTTGCAAGATGCAGTGGTCTACACATGCCGGCACAGATGAGACAATTGTTTGCAACACTCATCCTGTTTCAAACTCCGAGCGACATTGATGCTCTCTTCACAGAATTCCAAGAAGACATGGCAGAAGATTACGTCAGACACGATCAGCTGCATGATCCAAATGCAACATTCCAGCAGCAACACACCCACATGTGTCTGGCTGACATCCAGAGAAACCTGCAAATTCACGGAAAATCCCTCAAGGACTTCCCCGAGATGCCGCAGCTACCTGTTGACTATGCACAGCCACGACAGGCAGCTGACGAAATCAACATCGAACAAGAACGAGAGCAAGGACAACGAATGTTCGAGCAACTCAATCCAGAACAACTGCAGGTACACAACACCATTGTGCAAGCCATCGAGACGCAGTCACAAGACAACTGTTTCTTTCTCGACGGTCCAGCAGGAACTGGCAAAACCTTTCTGTACAACACATTGGTACACAACCTGCAAGCTTCCGGACACAAAGTCAAATGTGTAGCTTACTCTGGAATAGCAGCAACGCTACTCATTCACGGCAGAACTGCACACTCCACATTTCAAATACCGATTCCTCTGCTCGACGATTCCACTTGCAACATCAAAGCACAAAATCTCAGAGCACAACAACTGCGAGACACAATGCTATTAATTTGGGACGAAGCTTCCATGATTCCAGCAACAGCACTCAAAGCAGTTGACCATTTGCTCAGAGACATCACCAAAGTCGACAGACCTTTCGGCGGCAAATACTTCATGCTTGGCGGTGATTTCAGACAAGTACTGCCAGTCGTCAAGAAAGCCGGCAGAGAACGAGTGGTGCAAGAATGCCTCAAGTCACGAAAAGTCGAGGATCTCTGGTCTCAGTTCCAGCAATTCAGACTCATTACAAACATGAGAGCTATTCAAGATGAGACTTACCAAGCATTCTCAGACTGGCTTCTCCGAATAGGCAATGGAGTAGAACCTCACGATGATCAAGATCAGATCAGCCTCCCACAGCAAATCTGCATTAAGTCACTTGAAGATCTAATAGACTCCATTTATCCTCAAATAGAATCAGCAGATGCACATCTCTTACTGGATCCAAGCACCATCTCCGAGCGTTGTTGTTTGACACCAAAGAACGAATTCTCACATCACATCAACGAGCTGATTCTGCAAAGACTTCCAACAGCTGGGCAGCAATATCTCAGCATTGACAGAGTCGAGACAGATGATCCAGAAGAGGCTGCAGCATATCCCATGGAGTTTCTCAATGCACAAACCCCGGGCGGAATGCCTCTACATTCACTACAATTGAAGGTATGCAGACTGTATTTGAACAGTTGATTTATAATTGCCTTGCCTTACTCAATCTAGGCTCACTCCATCTCATTTTTGCTTAGGTTTGAGCTACAATAATTTTGCTCAGAAACATCAACCCTGCAAAAGGACTATGCAATGGAACACGACTAATTGTGAGAGATGACACGTCATAACTGCAGAGATCATCACAACTCAGAACAAGGGCCAGTATGTTATGCTTCCACGCATTACTCTGACCTGCCAAGATTCATCACTGCCGATCTCCATTGCAAGAAAACAATTTCCAGTCCGACTTGCTTACTGCCTCACCATCAACAAGGCACAAGGACAATCATTGAAACACGTTGGCATTTACTTACCAGACCCTGTTTTCTCCCACGGACAACTATACGTTGCAATGTCTAGAGGCAAATCGTTCTCTGGACTCAAGGTGTTAACACCCAGCAACAACAAAACCACAAACATTGTCTACAAGGAAGTCCTGTGAGTTCTCCAGCAACATCAACTCCAACCACAGAAGGTAAGTCAATACACTAACACACCCCTTCACCTCAATTAGAGAGCACGGTTATTCAACGACCATGACTGAGTGTGGCACCAGACCTATGAATGATACCAAACAGCATAGGCAATCCTCATGAATGATACCAAACAGCATGGGGATACGACCTGTGAATGATACCAAACAGCACAGGCTCAAGAACTATGAATGATACCAAACAGCATAGGCAATCTCCATGAATGATACCAAACAGCATGGGGATAAGACCTGTGAATGATACCAAACAGCACAGGCACAAGACCTGTGAATGATATCAAACAGCACAGGCACAAGACCTATGAATGATACCAAACTGCATAGGCAATCTCCATGAATGATACCAAACAGCATGGGGATAAGACCTGTGAATGATACCAAACAGCACAGGCACAAGACCTATGAATGATACCAAACAGCACAGGCAAAAACCACTCGCTGCAATCAGTCTAGCTCTCACCAGCATTCCACACCACACAATGTCATTCGAATTCCCCAAGCTAACCCAGCATCTACCTTTATACTAGCATCCTTTACTAATATTTCTTTATCTAACCAAAACATAACATTATTTTACATAAATTAACCAGCAATTTTCAATGAGTTATGCTTTGCCATTTTCCTTTATGTTGCCTATGGGAACATGGATTTGCTTTCTCTCTGTGCAAGCTGCCTATATCCTCTCCATTCATAAAAACCAAGTCACTGGGCACAACCTATACAAAATATTTTCTATAAACAGATACAAGGTTTGTATCATTTACCACCATGGCAGCTTTCACAAAAAAGGAAATCTCAAACAATGGATGCTCCTTGACGTGGTGTTTGAGCTTTTTACTAATGCATCCGGCAGCACCACTCATTTTTTTTACAGCCTGAATCGAAATCCAACTCCAACCTCGCATTTGTTGAAGAATGCTGTCCCACTCAGATCGAAGGCCAAAACAACAGAAACCCACCACACTTTTGTTGAAAATCGCTGTCCCACTCAGATCGAAGGCCAAAACAACAGAAACCCACCCCACTTTTGTTGAAGATCGCTGTCCCGCTCAGATCGAAGGCCAAAACAACAGAAACCCACCCCAATTTTTGTTGAAGATCACTGTCCCGCTCAGGTCGAAGGCCAGAACAACAGAAACCCACCCCAATATTTGTTGAAGATCGCTGTTCCACTCAGATGGAAGACCAAAACTATTGAAGCCTACGCCATTTTTGTTCAAGATCACTGTTCCACTCAGATCGAAGGCCAAAACAACAGAATCCCACCCCACTTTTGTTGAACATCGCTGTGCCACTCAGATGGAAGGCCAAAACAACAGAAACCCACCCCAATTTTTGTTGACGATCACTGTTCCACTCAGGTCGAAGGCCAAAACAACAGAAACCCACCCCACTTTTCTTGAAGATCGCTGTTCCACTCAGATCGAAGGCCAAAACAACATAACCCAACCCCACTTTTGTTGAAAATCGCTGTTCCACTCAGATGGAAGACCAAAACTATTGAAGCCCACGCCATTTTTGTTCAAGATCATTGTTCCACTCAGATCGAAGGCCAAAACAACAGAGTCCAACCCCAATTTTTGTTGAAGTTCACTGTCCCGCTCAGGTAGAAGGCCAAAACAACAGAGGCCCACGCCACTTTTGTTGAAGGTCGCTGTCCCACTCAGATGGAAGGCCAAAACAACAGAAACCCACCCCAATTTTTGTTGAAGATCACTGTCCCGCTCAGGTCGAAGGCCAAAACAACATAACCCCACCCCACTTTTGTTGAACATCGCTGTGCCACTCAGATGGAAGGCCAAAACAACAGAAACCCACCCCACTTTTGTTGAACATCGCTGTGCCACTCAGATGGAAGGCCAAAACAACAGAAACCCACCCCACTTCTGTTGAAGATCGCTGTTTCACTCAGATAGAAGGCCAAAACAACAGAAACCCACCCCACTTCTTTTGAAGATCGCTGTTTCACTCATATACAAGGCCAAAACAACAGAAACCCACCCCACTTCTGTTGAAGATCGCTGTTTCACTCAGATCGAAGGCCAAAACAACAGAACCCCACGAAAGTGAAGCAAATAATTTTTTGCTTTAGAAATCCCCACTGTACTAAATCGAATACTAAAACGATGAATTATCAAAATCTGCTTTTATAATTACAGGTCTGGATGCAATGATCTAAATAAGGAATTTCAGAAACACCAATTTCGTGATTTCACTCAACTGAAAGCCTTCAAAGCACGTGGTGCAGTTGTCTGAAAGCTACTTTACCCTCAATTACCATCAACTGGAGTTTTACTTGAATGTTACTCTTCAGAACTATTACGAGCAGAACTCTACTGGTAAGTGGCTAAGTTGTTTCTATTTCTTTGTATCCTTTTTATCCTGTTTTCAAGTTATTCTGATGGGCTGGTTTATAGACATTTTTGCCCGCTCTAAATTTCTAAATAATTCTTTGCTTTACAAATCTCCACTATATCAAATCGAATACTAAACCGATGAATGACGAGTTTCTGTGTTTTTAATAACAGGTTTGGAAACAACGATGTAAATCAGGAATTCCAGAAACAGGAATTTCGGGATTTCACTAAACAGAAGGCCTTCAAAGCACGTGGTGCAGTTGTCTAAAAGCTATTTTGCCCTCCCTTGCCATCAACTGGAATTTTACTTGAATGTTACTCTTCAGAACTGTTACGAGCAGAACTCTACTGGTAAGTGTCTAAGTTGTTTCTATTTCCCTTTACTAAATTTCTTTGTATCCTTTTTATCCTGTTTTCAAGTTATTCTGATGAGTTGGTTTATAGAAATTTTTACGGGCCATGAATTTCCAAATATTTCTTTGCTTTACAAATCTCCACTATATTTAATCGAATACTTAACCGATGAATGATGAGATTCTGTGTTTTTAATAACAGGCTTGGATACAACGATCTAAATCACGAATTTCAGAAACAGCAATCTTGGGATTTCACTCAACCGAAGGCGTTCTAAACCATTGTTCTAAACACGTGGAGTTGCCTAAAAGCTATTTTGCTGAATTACTATTGCCGACTTGCCATCCGCCTGCTAACATTGTGAATTCATCTTTCAAGCACATCAACTTCTTTCTGGATCAGATAAACGCTGGAAAGGTTGCTTCAATTCCACGTGGATTCTAAATGTGCCTGCCACTGAGCTTGATGTGATTCGCTATTCAAAACACGAAAGTTGTGGATTTTGGCCTGTGAAATATGTGAGTGAATTGTTTAAAAACTTTCATGATCTGCTCTATTTAAAAGCACTTATATTTCATCAATTTCGACTGGTACCTGGGTGTTTAGAAGCATTTATATTCGGGGCCCCTCTAAAATTTTCATAATGGGCTTTTGTATTGCCTTCATGGAATTCGTGCAGTTATAAACATGCGTTATTGAGTGTCAACTGGTGTATTAAAATTGTGTATTCTTTAATCGAAATCTCGAATGAAATTGATAAATTCAGTCCGAATCTGCTTTCTCATATTAAGTACTCACAAATCTGATCCTTTGTTTACAAAGTTTCTCTGCACGGGGTTCGAGTTGAGGCGCTTCTGCCACACTGGCTAAAATAGCTGGTGAAGTTTGTGCATCGCGAAAAACATGGACCCGGAACAACTTGGAATGGCAAACGGGGTTCGGGATTACATGCGATGGAACTAATAAAACTTGCATAATGTCAACTGAAAGTATATTACTTTGCGTGTCCATCCAACTTTTTTGAAGATCGCTATCCCACTCAGATCGAAAGCCAAAACAACAGCCCACCCCACTTTTTTTGAAGATCGCTATCCCACTCAAGTCGAAGGCCAAAACAACAGAAGCCCACCCTACTTTTGTTGAAGATCGCTGTCCCACTCAGATCGAAGGCCAAAACAACAGAAACCCACCCCAATTTTGTTGACGATCGCTGTGGCACTCAGATCGAAGGCCAAAACAACAGAAACCCACCCCCACTTTTGTTGACGATCGCTGTCCCACTCAGATCGAAGGCCAAAACAACAGAAACCCACCCCACTTTTGTTGACGATCGCTGTCCCACTCAGATGGAAGACCAAAACAACAGAAACCCACCCCACTTTTGTTGACGATCGCTGTCCCACTCAGATCGAAGGCCAAAACAACAGAAACCCACCCCACTTTTGTTCAAAACCACTGTTCCACTCAAAGCAAGGCCAACACACTAGGGGGGTGGCGCGCGAAGCACGCCAGCCTTCCTAGTCAACCTTATACTAAAATTGGAGCGGTAAAGGTGTTGCGCTCAAAGGCTTCCCTTGGCCAGTTTTGTACCCACGGTTCCGAGAATCTGGCCACTCTATTTAATTCCAAAACTACTCGGAGGTCTTCCCTGTAACGTGTATATTTGCAACGCCTTATTGCTTTTTCGAAATTCGTTTTGGTTTTCGAGATATTTCCAATTTTCTAACTCGAAAATTCTTCCCCCTTTGTTTTCCCGTAATCAGACCTTTCTCTTTCGTGTGAGAGGATGGAGTGCGTGCTGTTCTTTTGCCTTTTGTTTTGCGTGCGGGGGGACGTGTCCAGAGCTTTGTTGCGTACTGAAGCTTTTGAATAGAACAAAACGTGTTGTGCTCCGCGACCCCCTGGCCATTACGGCGTCTGGATGATGTTTCGTTTCTGTAAAGATCGATCGTGCATTGTTTTGCGTTGCTAAACCTTTTCGAAACAATGAAACCCTGTTACGTTTCGCACTTATTCATTTGCGTCCTTTGTTAGCGTGACCTTTGGTTGACAAGGAAAGTGTGCAATTCATTTTTCATTTTGGAATTTGGGATGGGCAGGCAAGCCGAATGGATTTTTTTCGTTGGATGCCTGTTTTATTTTTGCTGCCGTTTTACTCGAGATTTCCAACTAAAAGCTTCAGGATTTAACTGGTAAGTGGCTAAGTTGTTTCTGTTTGCCTTTACTAAATTTCTTTGTACCTTCTTATCGTGATTTCAATATATTCAGGTGAACTGGTTTATAGAAATTTTTATGCGCTCTAAATTTCTAAATAATTCTTTGCTTTACAAATCTCCACTATAACAAATCGAATACTAAACCGATGAATTATCGAATTCTGCTTTTATAATTACAGGTCTGGATGCGACGATCTAAATCACGAATTTCAGAAACAACAATTTCGTGCTTTCATTCAACCGAAGGCCTTCAAAGCACGTGGTGCAGTTGTCTAAAAGCTATTTTGCTCTCCTTTGCCATCAACTGGAATTTTACTTGAATGTTGCTCTTCAGAACTTTTACGAGCAGAACTCTACTGGTAAGTGGCTAAGTTGTTTCTATTTGCCTTTACTAAATTTCTTTGTACCTTCTTATCTTGATTTCAAGATATTCTGATGAGCTGGTTTATAGAAATTTTTATGCGCTCTAAATTCCTAAATAGTTCTTTGCTTTACAAATATCCACTATATCAAATCGAATATTAAACCGATGAATGATCAAGTTCTTCTTTTATAAGAACAGGATTGGATACAACGATGTAACTCATGAATTTCAAAAACAGCAATTTCGGGATTTCACTGAACCGAAGGCCTTCAAAGCACGTGGGGCAGTTGTCTGAAAGCTATTTTGCCCTCCCTTGCCATCAACTGGAATTTTACTTCAATATTACTCTTCAGAACTGTTCCGAGCAGAACTCTACTGGTAAGTGGCTAATTTGCATCAATTTCCCTTTACTAAACTTCTTTGTATCCTTCTTATCGTTTTTTCAAGATATTCTGATGAGCTGGTTTATAGAAATTTTTGCGTGCCTTAAATTTCTAAATTATTCTTTGCTTTACAAATCTCCACTATATCAAATCGAATACTAAACCGATGAATAATCAAATTCTGCTTTTATAAGAACAGCTTTGGATACAACGATGTAACTGATGAATTTCAGAAACAGCAATTTTGGGATTTCACTGAACCGAAGGCATTCTAAACACGTGGGGTTGTCTAAAAGCTATTTTGCTGAACTACTATTGCCGACTTGCCATCCGCCTGCTAACATTGTGGATTCATCGTTCAAGCACAACAATTTCTTTCTGGATCAGATAAACGCTGGAAAGGTTGCTTCAATTCCACTTGGATTCTAAAAGTGCCTGTCACTGAGCGTGATTCGCTATTCAAAACACGAAAGTTGTGGATTTTGGCCTGTGAAAGATGTGAGTAAATTGTTCAAAAACTTTCATGATCTGCTGTATTAAAAGCACTTATATTTAATCAATTTTGACTGGTCCCTGGATGTTTAAGAGCGTTCAACTTTGGGGCCCCACTAAAATTTCATAATGGGCTTGCGTATTGCTTTGATGGAATTCGTTGTAGTTATAAACATGCGTTATGAGTGCCAACTGGTGATTAAAAGTGTGTATCTTTAATCGAAATCTCGAATGAAATTGATAAATTCAGTCCGAATCTGTTTTCTCATATTATGTACTCACAAATCTGATCCTTTGTTCACAAAGTTTCTCTGCATGGGGCTCGAGTTGAGGCGTTTCTGCCACACTGGCTAAAATAGCTGCTGAAATTTGTGCATGGATAAAAACATGGACCCAGAACAACTTGGAATGGCAATCGGGGCTCGGGATTACATGCACCGTGTGCTAGGGAGAGTTAATCTGTATTTTTTAAACTGTTTATTCTTTAATCAAAATCTCGAATCCAGTGGATCAATTCATTCGCAATGGTTTTCTGATATTACTCGCAAACCTGATCTATTGTTCACAGAGCTTATTCTCTGCGTGGGTTTTGAGTTGAGGTGTTTCTGCCACGCGGAATAAAGTGCTGGATTTCTCGCATCAGGGGAAAACATGGACCTGGAACAACCTGGAATGGAAACAGGGGCTCGGGGGTTCCATGGACCGTGTGTTCGGGGAATGGATGGAGCTATTAAAACTTGCATAATTTCAACTGAAGTATATTACTTTGCGTGTCTATCCCACTTTTGTTCAATATCACTGTTCCACTCAGATCAGAGGCAATAACAATAAAAAACCCACCCCACTTTTGTGAAGATCGCTATCAATTCAGATCCAAAGCCAAAAAACCAGAAACCCACCCCACTTCTGTTGAAGATCGCTGTTTCACTCAGATAGAAGGCCAAAACAACAGAAACCCACCCCACTTCTTTTGAAGATCGCTGTTTCACTCATATACAAGGCCAAAACAACAGAAACCCACCCCACTTCTGTTGAAGATCGCTGTTTCACTCAGATCGAAGGCCAAAACAACAGAACCCCACGAAAGTGAAGCAAATAATTTTTTGCTTTAGAAATCCCCACTGTACTAAATCGAATACTAAAACGATGAATTATCAAAATCTGCTTTTATAATTACAGGTCTGGATGCAATGATCTAAATAAGGAATTTCAGAAACACCAATTTCGTGATTTCACTCAACTGAAGCCTTCAAAGCACGTGGTGCAGTTGTCTGAAAGCTACTTTATCCTCAATTACCATCAACTAGAGTTTTACTTAAATGTTACTCTTCAGAACTATTACGAGCAGAACTCTACTGGTAAGTGGCTAAGTTGTTTCTATTTCTTTGTATCCTTTATCCTGTTTTCAAGTTATTCTGATGGCTGGTTTATAGACATTTTTGCCCGCTCTAAATTTCTAAATAATTCTTTGCTTTACAAATCTCCACTATATCAAATCGAATACTAAACCGATGAATGACGAGTTTCTGTGTTTTTAATAACAGGTTTGGAAACAACGATCTAAATCAGGAATTCAGAAACAGGAATTTCGGGATTTCACTAAACAGAAGGCCTTCAAAGCACGTGGTGCAGTTGTCTAAAAGCTATTTTGCCCTCCCTTGCCATCAACTGGAATTTTACTTGAATGTTACTCTTCAGAACTGTTACGAGCAGAACTCTACTGGTAAGTGTCTAAGTTGTTTCTATTTCCCTTTACTAAATTTCTTTGTATCCTTTTATCCTGTTTTCAAGTTATTCTGATGAGTTGGTTTATAGAAATTTTTACGGGCCATGAATTTCCAAATATTTCTTTGCTTTACAAATCTCCACTATATTTAATCGAATACTTAACCGATGAATGATGAGATTCTGTGTTTTTAATAACAGGCTTGGATACAACGATCTAAATCACGAATTTCAGAAACAGCAATCTTGGGATTTCACTCAACCGAAGGCGTTCTAAACCATTGTTCTAAACACGTGGAGTTGCCTAAAAGCTATTTTGCTGAATTACTATTGCCGACTTGCCATCCGCCTGCTAACATTGTGAATTCATCTTTCAAGCACATCAACTTCTTTCTGGATCAGATGAACGCTGGAAAGGTTGCTTCAATTCCACTTGGATTCTAAAAGTGCCTGTCACTGAGCGTGATTCGCTACTTAAAACACGAAAGTTGCGCATTTTGGCCTGTGAAAGATGTGAGTATATTGTTTAAAAACTCTCATGATCTGGTATTTAAAAGCCCTTATATTTAATCATTTTCGACTGGTACCTGGGTGTTTAGAAGCATTCAACTTTGGGGCCCCTCTAAAATTTTCATAATGTGCTTTTGTATTGCTTTCATGGAATTCGTGTAGTTATAAACATGCGTTATTGAGTGCCAACTGGTGTATTAAAATTGTGTATTCTTTAATCGAAATCTCGAATGAAATTGATAAATTCAGTCCGAATCTGTTTTCTGATATTATGTACTCACAAATCTGATAATTTGTTCACAAAGTTTCTCCGCATGGGGTTCGAGTTGAGGCGTTTCTGCCACACTGGCTAAAATAGCTGCTGAAATTTGTGCATCGTGAAAAACATGGACCCGGAACAACTTGGAATGGCAATCCGGGCTCGGGGTTACATGCACTGTGTTCTCGGGAAAGATTTGATCTGTATTTTTTAAATTGTTTATTCCTTAATCAAAATCTCGAATCCAGTGGATCAATTCATTCGCAATGGTTCTCTGATATTACTCGCAAACTTGACATATTGTTCACGGAACTTCCTCTCTGCGTGGGTTTTGAGTTGAAGCGTTTCTGCCACGCTGAATAAAGTGCTGGATTTCTCGCATCACGGGAAAACACGGACCTGGAATAACCTGGAATGGGAACCGGGGCTCGGGAATTCCATGGACCGTGTGTTCGGGGAATGGATGTAACTAATAAAACTTGCATAATTTCAACTGAAAGTATATTACTTTTTGTGTCCATCCCAATTTTTTGACGATCGCTGTTCCACTCAGATCGAAGGCCAAAACAACAGAAACCCACCCCAAGTTTTGTTGGGGATTACTGTCCCGCTCAGATGGAAGGCCAAAACAACAGAGGCCCACGCCACTTTTGTTGGAGGTCGCTGTCCCACTCAGATGGAAGGCCAAAACAACAGAAACCCACCCCAATTTTTGCTGACGATCACTGTTCCACTCAGGTCGAAGGCCAAAACAACAGAAACCCACCCCACTTTTCTTGAAGATCGCTGTTCCACTCAGATCGAAGGCCAAAACAACTGAAACCCACCCCACTTTTTTTGAAGATTGCTGTTCCACTCAGATCAAAGACCAAACCAACAGAAACCCACCCTACTTTTTATGAAGATCGCTGTTCCACTCACATCGAAGGCCAACATACTAGGGAGGTGGACGCGCCAGCCTTCCTAGTCAACTTAATACTAAAACGGTAGCGGTAAAGGTGTTGCGCTCAAAGGCTTCCCTTCGCCAGTTTTGTCCGGCCGGTTTTCAGAATCTGCCTGCTCTATTTAATTCCAATCCAACTCGGAAGTCTTCCCAGTAACGTGTATATTTGCACAACCTTTTTGGTTTTTCGAAATTCGTTTTGGTTTTCGAGATATTTCCAATTTTCTAACTCGAAAATTCTTCGCCCTTTGTTTTCCCGTAATCAGGCCTTTCTCTTTCGTGTGAGAGAAGGGAGTAATGTTGTCTCCCCTCTACCGTTTTTCTGCATCGCCTAATCCTTTTCAAAACCACTTAGATGTCTTCCCCTGCCACTGGACAAGCCTAGAAATTATTTCTTTTTTCAAAATTCCTTATCGTTTCTGAGATATTTCCAATTTTCTAACTCGAAAATTCTTCGCCCTTTGTTTTCCGTTACCGAGGCTTTTCTCTTTCGTGTGAGAGGATGGATTGCGTGCTGTTCTTTCGCCTTTTGTTTTGCGTGCGGGGGGACGTGTCCAAAGCTTTGACGCATACTGAAGCTTTTGAATCGAACAAAACATGTTGTGCTCAATGACCCCCTCACCATTACGGCGTCTGGATGATGTTATGTTTCTGTAAAGATCGACCCTGCGTTGTTTTGCGTTGCTAAGCCCTTTCGAAACAATGAAACCCTGTTACGTTTCGCACTTATTCGTTTGCGTCCTTTGTTACCGTGACCTTTACTCAATTTCTTTGTACCTTCTTATCTTGATTTCAATATATTCAGGTCAACTGGTTTATAGAAATTTTTACGCGCTCTAAATTTCTAAATAATTCTTTGCTTTAGAAATCCCCACTGTACTAAATCGAATACTAAGGCTTTTTTAATTACAGGTCTGGAAGCGATGATCTAAATCACGAATTTCAGAAACAGCAATTTCGTGCTTTCACTCAACCGAAGGCCTTCAAAGCACGTGGTGCAGTTGTCTAAAAGCTATTTTGCTCTCCTTTGCCATCAACTGGAATTTTACTTGAATGTTACTCTTCAGAACTTTTACGAGCAGAAATTTACTGGTAAGTGGCTGAGTTGTTTATATATTCCTTTACTAAAATTCTTTGTATCCTTCTTATCGTGTTTTCAAGATATTCTGATGAGCTGGTTTATAGAAATTTTTGTGCGCTCTAAATTACTAAATAATTCTTTGCTTTACAAATCTCCACTATATCAAATCGAATACTAAACCGATGAATTATCGAATTCTGCTTTTATAATTACAGGTCTGGGTGCGACCATCTAAATCACGAATTTCAGAAACAGCAATTTCGTGCTCTCACTCAACCGAAGGCCTTCAAAGCATGTGGTCCAAATGTCTAAAAGCTATTTTGCCCTCTTTTGCCATCAACTGGAATTTTACTTGAATGTTACTCCTCAGAATTGTTCCAAGCAGAACTCTACTGGTAAGTGGCTAAGTTGCATCTATTTCCTTTTACTAAACTTCTTTGTATCCTTCTTATCGTGTTTTCAAAATATTCTGATGAGCTGGTTTATAGAAATTTTTGCGTGCTCTAAGGTTCTAAATTATTCTTTGCTTTACAAATCTCCACTATATCAAATCGAATACTAAACCGATGAATAATCAAATTCTGGTTTTATGAGAACAGGTTTGGATACAACGATGTAACTCATGAATTTCAGAAACAGCAATTTTGGGATTTCACTGAACCGAAGGCGTTCTAAACACGTGGAGTTGCCTAAAAGCTATTTTGCTGAATTACTATTGCCGACTTGCCATCCGCCTGCTAACATTGTGGCTTCATCGTTCAAGCACATCAATTTCTTTCTGGATCAGACAAACGCTGAAATGGATGCTCCAATCCCACTTGGATTCTAAAAGTGCCTGTCACTGAGCGTGATTCGCTATTCAAAACACGAAAGTTGTGGATTTTGGCCTGTGAAAGATGTGAGTAAATTGTTTAAAAACTTTCATGATCTGCTGTATTTAAAAGCACTTATATTTCATCATTTTCGACTGGTACCTGGGTGTTTAGAAGCATTCAACTTCGGGGCCCCCTAAAATTTTCATAATGGGCTTTCGTATTGCTTTCATGGAATTCGTGCAGTTATAAACATGCGTTATTGAGTGCCAACTGGTGTATTAAAATTGTGTATTCTTTAATCGAAATCTCGAATGAAATTGATAAATTCTAATTCAGTCCGAATCTGCTTTCTCATATTATGTACTCTCAAAACTGATCCTTTGTTCAAAATGTTTGTGTGTATGGGGTTCGAGTTGAGGCGTTTCTGCCACGCTGGCTAAAATAGCTGCTGAAATTTGTGCATAATGAAAAACATGGACCGGAACAACTTGGAATGGCAATCGGAGCTCGGGATTACATGCACGGTGTTCTCGGGAGAGATTTGATCTGTATTTTTTAAATTGTTTATTCTTTAATCAAAATCTCGAATCCAGTGGATCAATTCTTTCGCAATGGTTTTCTGATATTACTGGAAAACCTAATCTATTGTTCACGGAGCTTCTTCTCTGCGTGGGTTTTGAGTTGAGGCGTTTCTGCCACGCTGAATAAAGTGCTGGATTTCTCGCATGACGGGAAAACATGGACCTGAAATAATCTGGAATGAGAGCCGGGGCTCGGGAATTCCATGGACCGTGTGTTCGGGGAATGGATGTAGCTAATAAAACTTGCATAATTTCAACTGGAAGTATATTACTTTTTGTGTAGCCCACAGAAACCCACCCCACTTTTGTTCAAGATCGCTGTTCCACTCAGATCGAAGGCCAAAACATCAGTAACCCACCCCAATTTTTGTTGAAGATCACTCTCCCACTTAGGTCGAAGGCCAAAACAACAGAAACCCACCCCACTTTTGTTGAAGATTGCTGTCTCACTCAGGCCGAAGGCCAAAACGACAGAAACCCACCCCACTTTTGTTGAAAATCGCTGTCCCACTCAGATCGAAGGCCAAAACAACTGAAATCCACCCAACTTTTGTTGAAGATCGCTGTTCCACTCACATCGAAGACCAAAACAACAGAAACCCACCCCACTTTTTTGAAGATCGCTGTTCCGCTCAAATCGAAGACCAACACACTAGGCCCACTTTTTTTGAAGATCGCTGCTCCACTCACATCGAAGGCCAACACACTAGGGAGGTGTCGCGCGAAGCGCGCCAGCCTTCCTAGTCACTATGATACTAAAATCTGAGCGGTAAAGGTGTCCGGATCAAAGGCTTCCCTTGGCCTGTTTTGTACCCACGGCTCCGAGAATCTGGCCGCCCTATTTATTTTCAAAACTACTCGGAGGTCTTCCCAGTAACGTGTATATTTGCATAACCTATTTGCTTTTTTGAAATTCGTTTTCGTTTTCGACATTTTTCCAATTTTCTAACTCGAAATTTCTTCGCCCTTTGTTTTTCCCTAACGAGGCCTTTCTCTTTCGTGTGAGAGGATGGAGTGCGTGCTGTTCTTTCGCTTTTTGTTTTGCGTGCGGGGGGACGTGTCGAGAGCTTTGACGCGTACTGAAGTTTTTGAATCGAACAAAACGTGCTGTGCTCAGCGACCCCCTGACGAATACGGCGTCTGGATGATGTTCTGTTTCTGTAAAGATCGATTGTGCGTTGTTTTGCGTTGCTAAGCATTTTCGAAACAATGAAAGCCTGTTACGTTTCGCACTTATTCGTTTGCGTCCTTTGCCAACGTGACCTTTGGTTGACAAGGAAAGTGTGCAGTGCAATTCATTTTTTTTTTCGAATTTGGGATGGGCAGGCAAACCGAATGGATTTTTTTCGTTGGATGCCTGTTTTATTTTTGCTGCCGTTTTACTCGAGATTTTCAACTAAAAGCTTCAGGATTTAACTGCTAAGTGGCTAAGTTGTTTCTATTTGCCTTTACTAAATTTCTTTGTACCTTCTAATCGTGATTTCAATATATTCAGGTCAACTGGTTTATAGAAATTTTTATGCGCTCTAAATTTCTAAATAATTCTTTACTTTAGAAATCTCCACTGTACTAAATCGAATACTAAAACGATGAATTATCGAATTCTGCTTTTATAATTACAGGTCTGAATGCAACGATCTAAATAAGGAATTTCAGAAACAGCAATTTCGTGCTTTCACTCAAGCGAAGGCCTTCAAAGCACGTGGTGCAGTTGTCTAAAAGCTATTTTGCTCTCCTTTGCCATGAACTGGAATTTGACTTGAATGTTACTCTTCAGAACGTTTACGAGCAGAACTTTACTGGTAAGTGGCCGAGTTGTTTCTATATTCCTTTACTAAACCTCTTTGTACCTTCTTATCTTGATTTCAATAGATTCAGGTCGACTGGTTTTTAGAAATTTTTACGCGTTCTAAATTTCTAAATAAAACTTTGCTTTAGAAATCCCCACTGTACTAAATCGAATACTACAACGATGAATGATCAAATTCTGCTTTTATAATTACAGGTCTGGATGCAACGATCTAAATAAGGAACTTCAGAAACAGCAATTTTGTGCTTTCACTCAACCGAAGGCCTTCAAAGCACGTGGTGCAGTTGTCTAAAAGTTATTTTGCCCTCCTTTGCCATCAACTGGAATTTTACTTCAATGTTATTCTTAAGAACTGTTACGAGCAGAACTCTACTGGTAAGTGGCTAAGTTGTTTCTATTTGCCTTTACTAAACTTCTTTGTATCCTTCGTATTGCAATTTCAATATATTCTGATGAACTGGCTTATAGAAATTTTCACGGGCCATGCATTTCCAAATATTTCTTTGCTTTACAAATCTCCACTATATCAAATCGAATACTAAACCGATGAATGATCAAATTCTGCTTTCATAAGAACAGGTTTGGATACAACGATGTAACTCATGAATTTCAGAAACAGCAATTCCGGGATTTCACTGAACCGAAGGCGTTCTAAACCATTGTTCTAAACATGTGGAGTTCCCTAAAAGCTATTTTGCTGAATTACGATTGCCGACTTGCCACCCGCCTGCTAACATTGTGGATTCATCGTTCAAGCACATCAATTTCTTTCTGGACCAGATAAACGCTGGAAAGGTTGCTTCAATTCCACTTGGATTCTAAAAGTGCCTGTCGCTGAGCGTGATTCGCTATTCAAAACACTAAAGTTGTGGATTTTGGCCTGTGAAAAATGTGAGTAAATTGTTTAAAAACTTTCACGATCTGCTGTATTTAAAAGCACTTATATTTAATCATTTTCGACTGGTATCTGGGTGTTTAGAAGCATTCAACTTCGGGGCCCTCTAAATTTTCATAATGGGCTTTCATATTGCTTTCATGGAATTCGTGTAGTTATAAACATGCGTTATTGAGTGCCAACAGGTGTATTAAAATTGTGTATTCTTTAATCGAAATCTCGAATGAAATTGATAAATTCAGTCCGAATTTGCATTCTCATATTATGTACTCACAAATCTGATCTTTTGTTCACAAAGTTTCTCTGCATGGGGTTCGAGTTGAGGCGTTTCTGTCGCACTGGCTAAAATAGCTCCTGAAAATTGTGCATGGGGAAAACATGGACCCGTAACAACTTGGAATGGCAATCGGGGTTTGGAATTACATGCACCGTGTGCTCGGGAGGGATTTGATCTGTATTTTTTAAATTTTTTATTCTTTAATCAAAATCTCTAATCCAGTGGATCAATTCATTCGAAATGGTTTTTTGATATTACTCGCAAACCTGACCTATTGTTCACGGAGCTTCTTCTCTGCGTGGGGTTTGAGTTGAGGCGTTTCTGCCACGCTGAATAAAGTGCTGGATTTCTCGCAACACGGGGAAACATGGAACTGGAACAGCCTGAAATGGGAACCAGGGCTTGGGGAATCCATGGACCGTGTGTTCGGGGAATGGATGGAACTAATAAAACTTACATAATTTCAACTGAAAGTATATTACTTTGCGTTTCCTTTGCTTTTTTGTTGAAGATCGCTGTTCCACTCAGATCGAAGGCCAAAGCAACAGAAACCCACCCCACTCAGGTCGAAAGCCAAAACAACATAAACCCACCCCATTTTTGTTGAAGGTCATTGTCCCACTCAGATCGAGATCCAAAACAACAGAAACCCACCCCATTTTTGTTGAAGATTGATTTCCCATTCAGATCCAAGGCTAAAACAACAGAAACCCACCCCACTTTTTTTGAAGATCGCTCTCCCGCTCAGATCGAAGGCCAAAACAACTGAATTCCACCCCACTTTTGTTGAAGATCGCT
>RQOL01000305.1:0-44308 GCA_013076295.1 Sanderia malayensis
CAAAAGTGGGAAGTCATCAAAAGTGGGAAGTCATCAAAAGTGGGAAGTCATCAAAAGTGGGAAGTCACTGCAAGTGGGAGGTCAAGAAAAAGTGGGAAATCATCAAAAGTGGGAAGTTATCAAAAGTGGGAAGCCATCAAAAGTGGCAAGTCACCGAAAGTAGGAAATCAAGAAAAAGTGGAAGGTCATCAAAAGTGGGAATTTATCAAAAATGGGAAGTCATCAAAAGTGGGAAGTCATCAAAAGTGGGATATTATAAAAAGTGGCAAGTCATCAAAAGTGGGAATTCACCGAAAATGGGAAGTGAAGAAAAAGTGGGAACTCATGAAAAGTGGGAATTTATCAAAAATGGGAAGTCATCAAAAGTGGGAAGTCACTGCAAGTGGGAGGTCAAGAAAAAGTGAGAAGTCATCAAAAGTGGGAAGTTATCAAAAGTGGGAAGTCATCAAAAGTGGGAAGTCATCAAAAGTGGGAAGTCACTGAAAGGGGGAGGTCAAGAAAAAGTGGCAAGTCATCAAAAGTGGGAATTCACCGAAAATGGGAAGTGAAGAAAAAGTGGGAACTCATGAAAAGTGGGAATTTATCAAAAATGGGAAGTCATCAAAAGTGGGAAGTCACTGCAAGTGGGAGGTCAAGAAAAAGTGAGAAGTCATCAAAAGTGGGAAGTTATCAAAAGTGGGAAGTCATCAAAAGTGGGAAGTCATCAAAAGTGGGAAGTCACTGAAAGGGGGAGGTCAAGAAAAAGTAGGAAGTCATCAAAACTGGGAAGTCATCAAAAATGGGAAGTCAAGAAAACGTGGGAAGTCATCAAAAATGGGAAGTCATCAAAAGCGGGAAGTCAAAAAAATTGGGAAGTCATCAAAAGTGGGAAGTCAAAAAAAGTGGGAAGTCATCAAAAGTGGGAAGTCATCAAAAGTGGCAAGTCACTGAAAGTGGGAGGACAAGAAAAAGTGGGAAGTCAAGAAAAGGTGGGTAGTCATCAAATGTGGGGAGGCATCAAAATTGGGAAGTCATGAAAACGTGGGAAGTCAAGAAAAAGTGGGAATTCAAGAAAAAGTGGGAAGTCAAGAATAAGTGGGAAGTCAAGAAATTATGGGAAGTTAAGAAAAAGTGGGAAGTCGTCAAAAGTGGGAAGCCATCAAAATTGGGAAGTCAAGAAAACGTGGGAAGTCATCAAAAATGGGAAGTCATCAAAAGTGGGAAGTCAAAAAAGTGGGAGGTCAAGAAAAAGTGGAAAGTCATCAAAAGTGGGAATTTATCAGAAGTGGGAAGTCATCAAAAGTGGGAAGTCAAGAAATTATGGGAAGTTAAGAAGAAGTGGGAAGTCATGAAAAGTAAGAATTTATCAAAAATGGGAAGTCATAAAAGTGGGAGGTCAAGAAAAAGTGGGAAGTCATCAAAAGTGGGAATTTATCAGAAGTGGGAAGTCATCAAAAGTGGGAATTCACCGAAAATGGGAGGTGAAGAAAAAATGGGAAGTCATCAAAAGTGGGAATTCAAGAAAAAATGGTAAAGTTAGAAAAAGTGGGAGGTCATCAAATGTGGAAGTCTTCAAAAATTGGAAGTCAATAAAAGTGGGAAGTCAAGAAAACGTGGGAAGTCATCAAAAGTGGGAAGTTATCAAAAGTGGGAAGCCATCAAAAGTGGGAAGTCACCGAAAGTGGGAAGTCAAGAAAACGTGGGAAGTCATGAAAAGTGGGAATTCTCCGAAAGTGGGAAGTCAAGAAAAAGTGGGAAGTCATCAAAAGTGGGAATTTATCAAAAGTTGTAAGTCATCAAAAGTGGGAATTCACCGAAAATGGGAGGTGAAGAAAAAATGGGAAGTCATCAAAAGTGGGAAGTCAAGATAAAATGGTAAGTTAAGAAAAAGTGGGAGTTCGTCAAATGTGGGAGGTCTTCAAAAATGGGAAGTCAAAGAAAGTGGGAAGTCAAGAAAACGTGGGAAGTCATCAAAAGTGGGAAGTTATCAAAAGTGGCAAGCCATCAAATATGGGAAGTCACCGAAAGTGGGAAGTGAAGAAAAAGTGGGAAGTCATGAAAAGTGAGAATTTATCAAAAATGGGAAGCCATCAAAAGTGGGAAGTCAAGAAAACGTGGGAAGTCATCAAAAGGGGGAAGTCATCAAAAGTGGGAAGTCAAAAAGAGATGGAAGTTATCAAAAGCGGGAAGTCATAGAAAGTGGGAAGTTATCAAAAGTGGGAAGCCATCAAAAGTGGGAAGTCACCGAAAGTAGGAAGTCAAGAAAAAGTGGGAAGTCATCAAAAGTGGGAAGTCAAAAAAGTGGGAAGTCATCAAAAGTGGGAAAGCATAAAAATTGGGAGGTCATGAAAACGTGGGAAGTCAAGAAAAAGTTGGAAGTCAAGAAGAAGTGGGAAGTCAAGAAAAAGTGGGAAGTCAGCAAAAGTGGGATATTATAAAAAGTGGCAAGTCATCAAAAGTGGGAATTCACCGAAAATGGGAAGTGAAGAAAAAGTGGGAAGTCATGAAAAGTGGGAATTTATCAAAAATGGGAAGTCATCAAAAGTGGGAAGTCACTGCAAGTGGGAGGTCAAGAAAAGTGGGAAGTCATCAAAAAAGGAAGTTATCAAAAGTGGCAAGTCATCAAAAGTGGCAAGTCACCAAAAGTAGGAAGTCAAGAAAAAGTGGGAGGTCATCAAAAGTGGGATTTTATCAAAAGTGGGAAGTCATCAAAAGTGGGAAGTCATCAAAAGTGGGAAGTCATCAAAAGTGGGAAGTCACTGCAAGTGGGAGGTCAAGAAAAAGTGGGAAGTCATCAAAAGTGGGAAGTTATCAAAAGTGGGAAGCCATCAAAAGTGGCAAGTCACCGAAAGTAGGTAATCAAGAAAAAGTGGGAGGTCATCGAAAGTGGGAATTTATCAAAAATGGGAAGTCATCAAAAGTGGGAAGTCATCAAAAGTGGGATATTATAAAAAGTGGCAAGTCATTAAAAGTGGGAATTCACCGAAAATGGGAAGTGAAGAAAAAGTGGGAACTCATCAAAAGTGGGAATTTATCAAAAATGGGAAGTCATCAAAAGTGGGACGTCACTGCAAGTGGGAGGTCAAGAAAAAGTGGGAAGTCATCAAAAGTGGGAAGTTATCAAAAGTGGGAAGTCATCAAAAGTGGGAAGTCATCAAAAGTGGGAAGTCGTCAATAGTGGAAAGTCACTGAAAGGGGAGGTCAAGAAAAAGTGGGAAGTCATAAAAGTGGGAAGTCAAGAAAAAATGGGGAGTTTTACAAAAAGTAGGAAGTCATCAAAAATAGGAAGTCATCAAAAGCGGGAAGTCAAAAAAATTGGGAAGTCATCAAAAGTGGGAAGTCGAAAAAAGTGGGAAGTCATCAAAAGTGGGAAGTCATCAAAAGTGGGAAGTCACTGAAAGTGGGAGGTCATCAAATGTGGGAAGTCTTCAAAAATTGGAAGTCAAAAAAAGTGGGAAGTCAAGAAAACGTGGGAAGTCATCAAAAGTGGGAAGTTATCAAAAGTGGGAAGCCATCAAAAGTGGGAAGTCACCGAAAGTGGGAAGTCAAGAAAAAGTGGGAAGTCATGAAAAGTGGGAATTCTCCGAAAGTGGGAAGTCAAGAAAAAGTGGGAAGTCATCAAAAGTGGGAATTTATCAAAAGTGGGAAGTCATCAAAAGTGGGAATTCACCGAAAATGGCAGATGAAGAAAAAATGGGAAGTCATCAAAAGTGGGAAGTCAAGATAAAATGGTAAGTTAAGAAAAAGTGGGAGGTCATCAAATGTGGGAAGTCTTCGAAAATTGGAAGTCAAAAAAAGTGGGAAGTCAAGAAAACGTGGGAAGTCATCAAAAGTGGGAAGTCATCAAAAGTGGGAAGTCAAAAAAAGATGGAAGTTATCAAAATCGGGAAGTCATAGAAAGTGGGAAGTTATCAAAAATGGGAAGCCATCAAAAGTGGGAAGTCACCGAAAGTAGGAAGTCAAGAAAAAGTGAGAAGTCATCAAAAGTGGGAATTTATCAAAAGTGGGAAGTCATCAAAAGTGGGAAGGCATAAAAATTGGGAGGTCATGAAAACGTGGGAAGTCAAGAAAAAGTTGGAAGTCAAGAAAAAGTGGGAAGTCAAGAAAAAGTGGGAAGTCAGCAAAAATGGATATTATAAAAAGTGGCAAGTCATCAAAAGTGGGAATTCACCGAAAATGGGAAGTGAAGAAAAGTGGAAGTCATGAAAAGTGGGAATTTATCAAAAATGGGAAGTCATCAAAAGTGGGAAGTCACTGCAAGTGGGAGTCAAGAAAAGTGGGAAGTCATCAAAAGTGGGAAGTTATCAAAAGTGGCAAGTCATCAAAAGTGGCAAGTCACCAAAGTAGGAAGTCAAGAAAAAGTGGGAGGTCATCAAAAGTGGGAATTTATCAAAAGTGGGAAGTCATCAAAGTGGGAAGTCATCAAAAGTGGGAAGTCATCAAAAGTGGAAGTCACTGCAAGTGGGAGGTCAAGAAAAAGTGGGAAGTCATCAAAAGTGGGAATTATCAAAAGTTGGAAGCCATCAAAAGTGGCAAGTCACCGAAAGTAGGTAATCAAGAAAAAGTGGAGGTCATCAAAGTGGGAATTTATCAAAATGGGAAGTCATCAAAAGTGGGAAGTCATCAAAAGTGGGATATTATAAAAAGTGGCAAGTCATCAAAAGTGGGAATTCACCGAAAATGGGAAGTGAAGAAAAAGTGCGAACTCATCAAAAGTGGGAATTTATCAAAAATGGGAAGTCATCAAAAGTGGAAGTCACTGCAAGTGGGAGGTCAAGAAAAAGTGGGAAGTCATCAAAAGTGGGAAGTTATCAAAAGTGGGAAGTCATCAAAAGTGGGAAGTCATCAAAAGTGGGAAGTCACTGAAAGGGGGAGGTCAAGGAAAAGTGGGAAGTCATAAAAGTGGGAATTTATCAAAAATGGGAAGTTATCAAAAGTGGGAAGTCATCAAAAGTGGGAAGTCATCAATAGTGGAAAGTCACTGAAAGGGGAGGTCAAGAAAAAGTGAGAAGTCATAAAAGTGGGAAGTCAGAAAAAGATGGAAGTTATCAAAAGCGGGAAGTCATAGAAAGTGGGAAGTTATCAAAAGTGGGAAGCCATCAAAAGTGGGAAGTCACCGAAAGTAGGAAGTCAAGAAAAAGTGGGAAGTCATGGAAAGTGGGAATTTATCAAAAGTGAAAAGTCATCAAAAGTGGGAAGTCATCAAAAGTGGGAAGCCACTGAAAGTGGGAGGTCAAGAAAAAGTGGGAAGTCATCAAAAGTGGGAAGTCAAGAAAAAATGGGAAGTTAAGAAAAAGTAGGATGTCATCAAAACCGGGAAGTCATCAAAAATGGGAAGTCAAGAAAACGTGGGAAGTCATCAAAAATGGGAAGTCATCGAAAGTGGGAAGTCAAAAAAGTGGGAAGTCATCAAAAGGGGGAAGGCATAAAAATTGGGAGGTCATGAAAACGTGGGAGGTAAAGAAAAAATTGGAAGTCAAGAAAAAGTGGCAAGTCAAGAAAAAGTGGGAAGTCATCAAAAGTGGGAAGTCATCAAAAGTGGGAAGTCACTGCAAGTGGGAGGTCAAGAAAAAGTGGGAAGTCATCAAAAGTGGGAAGTTATCAAAAGTGGGAAGCCATCAAAAGTGGCAAGTCATCAACAGTGGGATATTATAAAAAGTGGCAAGTCATCAAAAGTGGGAATTCACCGAAAATGGGAAGTGAAGAAAAGTGGGAAGTCATGAAAAGTGGGAATTTATCAAAAATGGGAAGTTATCAAAAGTGGGAAGTCATCAAAAGTGGGAAGTCATCAATAGTGGAAAGTCACTGAAAGGGGGAGGTCAAGAAAAAGTGGGAAGTCATAAAAGTGGGAAGTCAAGAAAAAATGGGGAGTTTTACAAAAAGTAGGAAGTCATCAAAACTGGGAAGTCATCAAAAATGGGAAGTCAAGAAAACGTGTGAAGTCATCAAAAATGGGAAGTCATCAAAAGCGGGAAGTCAAAAAAATTGGGAAGTCATCAAAAGTGGGAAGTCAAAAAAAGTGGGAAGTCATCAAAAGTGGGAAGTCATCAAAAGTGGGAAGTCACTGAAAGTGGGAGGTCAAGAAAAAGTGGGAAGTCAAGAAAAGGTGGGTAGTCATCAAATGTGGGGAGGCATCAAAATTGGGAAGTCATGAAAACGTGGGAAGTCAAGAAAAAGTGGGAATTCGAGAAAGAGTGGGAAGTCAAGAATAAGTGGGATGTCAAGAAAAAGTGGGAAGTCAAGAAAATGTGGGAAGTCATCAAAAGTGGGAATATATCAGAAGTGGGAAGTCATCAAAAGTGGGAAGCCATCAAAAGTGGGAAGTCACCGAAAGTAGGAAGTCAAGAAAAAGTGGGAAGTCATCAAAAGTGGGAATTTATCAAAAGTGGGAAGTCATCAAAAGTGGGAAGGCATAAAAATTGGGAGGTCATGAAAACGTGGGAAGTCAAGAAAACGTGGGAAGTCATCAAAAATGGGAAGCCATCAAAAGTGGGAAGTCACCGAAAGTAGGAAGTCAAGAAAAAGTGGGAAGTCATCAAAAGTGGGAATTTATCAAAAGTGGGAAGTCATCAAAAGTGGGAAGGCATAAAAATTGGGAGGTCATGAAAACGTGGGAAGTCAAGAAAAAGTTGGAAGTCAAGAAAAAGTGGGAAGTCAAGAAAAAGTGGGAAGTCAGCAAAAATGGGATATTATAAAAAGTGGCAAGTCATCAAAAGTGGGAATTCACCGAAAATGGGAAGTGAAGAAAAAGTGGGAAGTCATGAAAAGTGGGAATTTATCAAAAATGGGAAGTCATCAAAAGTGGGAAGTCACTGCAAGTGGGAGGTCAAGAAAAAGTGGGAAGTCATCAAAAGTGGGAAGTTATCAAAAGTGGCAAGTCATCAAAAGTGGCAAGTCACCAAAGTAGGAAGTCAAGAAAAAGTGGGAGGTCATCAAAAGTGGGAATTTATCAAAAGTGGGAAGTCATCAAAAGTGGGAAGTCATCAAAAGTGGGAAGTCATCAAAAGTGGGAAGTCACTGCAAGTGGGAGGTCAAGAAAATGTGGGAAGTCATCAAAAGTGGGAAGTTATCAAAAGTTGGAAGCCATCAAAAGTGGCAAGTCACCGAAAGTAGGTAATCAAGAAAAAGTGGGAGGTCATCAAAAGTGGGAATTTATCAAAAATGGGAAGTCATCAAAAGTGGGAAGTCATCAAAAGTGGGATATTATAAAAAGTGGCAAGTCATCAAAAGTGGGAATTCACCGAAAATGGGAAGTGAAGAAAAAGTGGGAACTCATCAAAAGTGGGAATTTATCAAAAATGGGAAGTCATCAAAAGTGGGAAGTCACTGCAAGTGGGAGGTCAAAAAAAAGTGGGAAGTCATCAAAAGTGGGAAGTTATCAAAAGTGGGAAGTCATCAAAAGTGGGAAGTCATCAAAAGTGGGAAGTCACTGAAAGGGGAGGTCAAGGAAAGTGGGAAGTCATAAAAGTGGGAATTTATCAAAAATGGGAAGTTATCAAAAGTGGGAAGTCATCAAAAGTGGGAAGTCATCAATAGTGGAAAGTCACTGAAAGGGGAGGTCAAGAAAAAGTGGGAAGTCATAAAAGTGGGAAGTCAGAAAAAGATGGAAGTTATCAAAAGCGGGAAGTCATAGAAAGTGGGAAGTTATCAAAAGTGGGAAGCCATCAAAAGTGGGAAGTCACCGAAAGTAGGAAGTCAAGAAAAAGTGGGAAGTCATGGAAAGTGGGAATTTATCAAAAGTGAAAAGTCATCAAAAGTGGGAAGTCATCAAAAGTGGGAAGCCACTGAAAGTGGGAGGTCAAGAAAAAGTGGGAAGTCATCAAAAGTGGGAAGTCAAGAAAAAATGGGAAGTTAAGAAAAAGTAGGATGTCATCAAAACCGGGAAGTCATCAAAAATGGGAAGTCAAGAAAACGTGGGAAGTCATCAAAAATGGGAAGTCATCGAAAGTGGGAAGTCAAAAAAGTGGGAAGTCATCAAAAGGGGGAAGGCATAAAAATTGGGAGGTCATGAAAACGTGGGAGGTAAAGAAAAAAATGGAAGTCAAGAAAAAGTGGCAAGTCAAGAAAAAGTGGGAAGTCATCAAAAGTGGGAAGTCATCAAAAGTGGGAAGTCACTGCAAGTGGGAGGTCAAGAAAAAGTGGGAAGTCATCAAAAGTGGAAGTTATCAAAAGTGGGAAGCCATCAAAAGTGGCAAGTCACGAAAGGAGGAAGTCAAGAAAAAGTGGGAGGTCATCAAAAGTGGGAATTTATCAAAAGTGGGAAGTCATCAAAAGTGAGAAGTCATCAACAGTGGGATATTATAAAAAGTGGCAAGTCATCAAAAGTGGGAATTCACCGAAAATGGGAAGTGAAGAAAAAGTGGGAAGTCATGAAAAGTGGGAATTTATCAAAAATGGGAAGTTATCAAAAGTGGGAAGTCATCAAAAGTGGGAAGTCATCAAAAGCGGGAAGTCAAAAAAATTGGGAAGTCATCAAAAGTGGGAAGTCAAAATAAGTGGGAAGTCATCAAAAGTGGGAAGTCATCAAAAGTGGGAAGTCACTGAAAGTGGGAGGTCAAGAAAAAGTGAGAAGTCAAGAAAAGGTGGGTAGTCATCAAATGTGGGGAGGCATCAAAATTGGGAAGTCATGAAACGTGGGAAGTCAAGAAAAAGTGGGAATTCGAGAAAGAGTGGGAAGTCAAGAATAAGTGGATGTCAAGAAAAAAGTGGGAAGTCAAGAAAATGTGGGAAGTCATCAAAAGTGGGAATATATCAGAAGTGGGAAGTCATCAAAAGTGGGAAGTCACCGAAAGTTGGATGTCAAGAAAAAGTGAGAAGTCATGAAAAGTGGGAAGTCAAGAAATTATGGGAAGTTAAGAAAAAGTGGGAAGTCGTCAAAAGTGGGAAGCCATCAAAATTGGGAAGTCAAGAAAACGTGGGAACTCATCAAAAGTGGGAAGTCATCAAAAGTGGGAAGTCAAAAAAAGATGGAAGTTATCAAAAGCGGGAAGTCATAGAAAGTGGGAAGTTATCAAAAGTGGGAAGCCATCAAAAGTGGGAAGTCACCGAAAGTAGGAAGTCAAGAAAAGTGGGAAGTCATCAAAAGTGGGAATTATCAAAAGTGAAAATCATCAAAAGTGGGAAGTCATCAAAAGTGGGAAGCCACTGAAAGTGGGAGGTCAAGAAAAAAGTGGGAAGTCATCAAAAGTGGGAAGTCAAGAAAAAATGGGAAGTTAAGAAAAAGTAGGATGTCATCAAAACCGGGAAGTCATCAAAAATGGGAAGTCAAGAAAACGTGGGAAGTCATCAAAAATGGGAAGTCATCAAAAATGGGAAGTCAAAAAAGTGGGAAGTCATCAAAAGTGGGAAGGCATAAAAATTGGAAGGTCATGAAAACGTGGGAAGTCAAGAAAAAGTTGGAAGTCAAGAAAAAGTGGGAAGTCAAGAAAAAGTGGGAAGTCATCAACAGTGGGAATTTATCAAAAGTGGGAAGTCATCAAAGTGGGAATTCACCGAAAATGGGAGGTGAAGAAAAAATGGGAAGTCATCAAAAGTGGGAATTCAAGATAAAATGGTAAGTTAAGAAAAAGTGGGAGGTCATCAAATGTGGGAAGTCTTCAAAAATTGGAAGTCAATAAAAGTGGGAAGTCAAGAAAACGTGGGAAGTCATCAAAAGTGGGAAGTTATTAAAAGTGGGAAGCCATCAAAAGTGGGAAGTCACCGAAAGTGGGAAGTCAAGAAAAAGTGGGAAGTCATGAAAAGTGGGAATTCTCCGAAAGTGGCAAGTCAAGAAAAAGTGGGAAGTCATCAAAAGTGGGAATTTATCAAAAGTGGAAAGTCATCAAAAGTGGGAATTCACCGAAAATGGGAGGTGAAGAAAAAATGGGAAGTCATCAAAAGTGGGAAGTCAAGATAAAATGGTAAGTTAAGAAAAAGTGGGAGTTCGTCAAATGTGGGAGGTCTTCAAAAATGGGAAGTCAAAGAAAGTGGGAAGTCAAGAAAACGTGGGAAGTCATCAAAAATGGGAAGTTATCAAAAGTGGCAAGCCATCAAATATGGGAAGTCACCGAAAGTGGGAAGTGAAGAAAAAGTGGGAAGTCATGAAAAGTGAGAATTTATCAAAAATGGGAAGCCATCAAAAGTGGGAAGTCAAGAAAACGTGGGAAGTCATCAAAAGGGGGAAGTCATCAAAAGTGGGAAGTCAAAAAGAGATGGAAGTTATCAAAAGCGGGAAGTCATAGAAAGTGGGAAGTTATCAAAAGTGGGAAGCCATCAAAAGTGGGAAGTCACCGAAAGTAGGAAGTCAAGAAAAAGTGGGAAGTCATCAAAAGTGGGAAGTCAAAAAAGTGGGAAGTCATCAAAAGTGGGAAAGCATAAAAATTGGGAGGTCATGAAAACGTGGAAGTCAAGAAAAAGTTGGAAGTCAAGAAGAAGTGGGAAGTCAAGAAAAAAGTGGGAATCAGCAAAAGTGGGATATTATAAAAAGTGGCAAGTCATCAAAAGTGGGAATTCACCGAAAATGGGAAGTGAAGAAAAAGTGGGAAGTCATGAAAAGTGGGAATTTATCAAAAATGGGAAGTCATCAAAAGTGGGAAGTCACTGCAAGTGGGAGGTCAAGAAAAAGTGGGAAGTCATCAAAAGTGGGAAGTTATCAAAAGTGGCAAGTCATCAAAAGTGGCAAGTCACCAAAAGTAGGAAGTCAAGAAAAAGTGGGAGGTCATCAAAAGTGGGATTTTATCAAAAGTGGGAAGTCATCAAAAGTGGGAAGTCATCAAAAGTGGGAAGTCATCAAAAGTGGGAAGTCACTGCAAGTGGGAGGTCAAGAAAAAGTGGGAAGTCATCAAAAGTGGGAAGTTATCAAAAGTGGGAAGCCATCAAAAATGGCAAGTCACCGAAAGTAGGTAATCAAGAAAAAGTGGGAGGTCATCGAAAGTGGGAATTTATCAAAAATGGGAAGTCATCAAAAGTGGGAAGTCATCAAAAGTGCGATATTATAAAAAGTGGCAAGTCATCAAAAGTGGGAATTTATCAAAAGTGGGAAGTCATCAAAAGTGGGAATTCACCGAAAATGGCAGATGAAGAAAAAATGGGAAGTCATCAAAAGTGGGAAGTCAAGATAAAATGGTAAGTTAAGAAAAAGTGGGAGGTCATCAAATGTGGGAAGTCTTCGAAAATTGGAAGTCAAAAAAAGTGGGAAGTCAAGAAAACGTGGGAAGTCATCAAAAGTGGGAAGTCATCAAAAGTGGGAAGTCAAAAAAAGATGGAAGTTATCAAAGCGGGAGTCATAGAAAGTGGGAAGTTATCAAAAATGGGAAGCCATCAAAATGGGAAGTCACCGAAAGTAGGAAGTCAAGAAAAAGTGGGAAGTCATCAAAAGTGGGAATTTATCAAAAGTGGGAAGTCATCAAAAGTGGAAAGGCATAAAAATTGGGAGGTCATGAAAACGTGGGAAGTCAAGAAAAAGTTGGAAGTCAAGAAAAAGTGGGAAGTCAGGAAAAAGTGGGAAGTCAGCAAAAATGGGATATTATAAAAAGTGGAAAGTCATCAAAAGTGGGAATTCACCGAAAATGGGAAGTGAAGAAAAAGTGGGAAGTCATGAAAAGTGGGAATTTATCAAAAATGGGAAGTCATCAAAAGTGGGAAGTCACTGCAAGTGGGAGGTCAAGAAAAAGTGGGAAGTCATCAAAAGTGGGAAGTTATCAAAAGTGGCAAGTCATCAAAAGTGGCAAGTCACCAAAGTAGGAAGTCAAGAAAAAGTGGGAGGTCATCAAAAGTGGGAATTTATCAAAAGTGGGAAGTCATCAAAAGTGGGAAGTCATCAAAAGTGGGAAGTCATCAAAAGTGGGAAGTCACTGCAAGTGGGAGGTCAAGAAAAAGTGGGAAGTCATCAAAAGTGGGAAGTTATCAAAAGTTGGAAGCCATCAAAAGTGGCAAGTCACCGAAAGTAGGTAATCAAGAAAAAGTGGGAGGTCATCAAAAGTGGGAATTTATCAAAAATGGGAAGTCATCAAAAGTGGGATAATATAAAAAGTGGCAAGTCATCAAAAGTGGGAATTCACCGAAAATGGGAAGTGAAGAAAAAGTGGGAACTCATCAAAAGTGGGAATTTATCAAAAATGGGAAGTCATCAAAAGTGGGAAGTCACTGCAAGTGGGAGGTCAAGAAAAAGGGAAGTTCATCAAAAGTGGGAAGTTATCAAAAGTGGGAAGTCATCAAAAGTGGGAAGTCATCAAAAGTGGGAAGTCACTGAAAGGGGGAGGTCAAGGAAAAGTGGGAAGTCATAAAAGTGGGAATTTATCAAAAATGGGAAGTTATCAAAAGTGGGAAGTCATCAAAAGTGGGAAGTCATCAATAGTGGAAAGTCACTGAAAGGGGGGGTCAAGAAAAAGTGGGAAGTCATAAAAGTGGGAAGTCAGAAAAAGATGAAAGTCATCAAAAGTGGGAATTCACCGAAAATGGGAGGTGAAGAAAAAATGGGAAGTCATCAAAAGTGGGAAGTCAAGATAAAATGGTAAGTTAAGAAAAAGTGGGAGTTCGTCAAATGTGGGAGGTCTTCAAAAATGGGAAGTCAAAGAAAGTGGGAAGTCAAGAAAACGTGGGAAGTCATCAAAAATGGGAAGTTATCAAAAGTGGCAAGCCATCAAATATGGGAAGTCACCGAAAGTGGGAAGTGAAGAAAAAGTGAGAAGTCATGAAAAGTGAGAATTTATCAAAAATGGGAAGCCATCAAAAGAGGGAAGTCAAGAAAACGTGGGAAGTCATCAAAAGGGGAAGTCATCAAAAGTGGGAAGTCAAAAAGAGATGGAAGTTATCAAAAGCGGGAAGTCATAGAAAGTGGGAAGTTATCAAAAAGTGGGAAGCCATCAAAAGTGGGAATCACCGAAAAGTAGGAAGTCAAGAAAAAGTGGGAAGTCATCAAAGTGGGAAGTCAAAAAAGTGGGAAGTCATCAAAAGTGGGAAAGCATAAAAATTGGGAGGTCATGAAAACGTGGAAGTCAAGAAAAAGTTGGAAGTCAAGAAGAAGTGGGAAGTCAAGAAAAAAGTGGGAAGTCAGCAAAAGTGGGATATTATAAAAGTGGCAAGTCATCAAAAGTGGGAATTCACCGAAAATGGGAAGTGAAGAAAAAAGTGGGAAGTCATGAAAAGTGGGAATTTATCAAAAATGGGAAGTCATCAAAAGTGGAAGTCACTGCAAGTGGGAGGTCAAGAAAAAGTGGAAGTCATCAAAAAGTGGGAAGTTATCAAAAGTGCAAGTCATCAAAAGTGGCAAGTCACCAAAAGTAGGAAGTCAAGAAAAAGTGGGAGGTCATCAAAAGTGGGATTTTATCAAAGTGGGAAGTCATTTCAAAAGTGGGAAGTCATCAAAAGTGGGAAGTCATCAAAAGTGGGAAGTCACTGCAAGTGGGAGGTCAAGAAAAAGTGGGAAGTCTCAAAAGTGGGAAGTTATCAAAAGTGGGAAGCCATCAAAAGTGGCAAGTCACCGAAAGTAGGTAATCAAGAAAAAGTGGGAGGTCATCGAAAGTGGGAATTTATCAAAATATGGGAAGTCATCAAATAGTGGGAAGTCATCAAAAGTGCGATATTATAAAAAGTGGCAAGTCATCAAAAGTGGGAATTCACCGAAAATGGGAAGTGAAGAAAAAGTGCGAACTCATCAAAAGTGGGAATTTATCAAAAATGGGAAGTCATCAAAAGTGGGACGTCACTGCAAGTGGGAGGTCAAGAAAAAGTGGGAAGTCATCAAAAGTGGGAAGTTATCAAAAGTGGGAAGTCATCAAAAGTGGGAAGTCATCAAAAGTGGGAAGTCACTGAAAGGGGGAGGTCAAGGAAAAGTGGGAAGTCATAAAAGTGGGAATTTATCAAAAATGGGAAGTTATTCAAAAGTGGGATAGTCATCAAAAGTGGGAAGTCATCAATAGTGGAAAGTCACTGAAAGGGGAGGTCAAGAAAAAGTGGGAAGTCATAAAAGTGGGAAGTCAAGAAAAAATGGGGAGTTTTACAAAAAGTAGGAAGTCATCAAAAATGGGAAGTCATCAAAAGCGGGAAGTCAAAAAAATTGGGAAGTCATCAAAAGTGGGAAGTCGAAAAAAGTGGGAAGTCATCAAAAAAGGGAAGTCATCAAAAGTGGGAAGTCACTGAAAGTGGGAGGTCAAGAAAAAGTGGGAATTCAAGAAAGAGTGGGAAGTCAAGAATAAGTGGGATGTCAAGAAAAAGTGGGAAGTCAAGAAAATGTGGGAAGTCATCAAAAGTGGGAATATATCAGAAGTGGGAAGTCATGAAAAGTGGGAAGTCAAGAAATTATGGGAAGTTAAGAAAAAGTGGGAAGTCGTCAAAAGTGCGAAGCCATCAAAATTGGGAAGTCAAGAAAACGTGGGAAGTCATCAAAAGTGGGAAGTCAAAAAAAGATGGAAGTTATCAAAAGCGGGAAGTCATAGAAAGTGGGAAGTTATCAAAGTGGGGTGTCGTCAAAACCGGGAAGTCATCAAAAATGGGAAGTCAAGAAAACGTGGGAAGTCATCAAAAATTGGAAGTCATCAAAAGTGGGAAATCAAAAAAGTGGGAAGTCATCAAAAAGGGGAAGGCATAAAAATTGATAGGTCATGAAAACGTGGGAAGTAAAGAAAAAGTTGGAAGTCAAGAAAAAGTGGGAAGTCAAGAAAAAGTGGGAAGTCATCAAAAGTGGGAATTTATCAAAAGTGGGAAGTCATCAAAAGTGGGAATTCACCGAAAATGGGAGGTGAAGAAAAAATGGGAAGTCATCAAAAGTGGGAAGTCAAGAAAAATGGTAAGTTAAGAAAAAGTGGGAGGTCATCCAAATGTGGTAAGTCTTCAAAATTGGAAGTCAAAAAAGTGGGAAGTCAAGAAAACGTGGGAAGTCATCAAAAGTGGGAAGTTATCAAAAGTGGGAAGCCATCAAAAGTGGGAAGTCAACGAAAGTGGGAAGTCAAGAAAAAGTGGGAAGTCATGAAAAGTGTGAATTCTCCGAAAGTGGGAAGTCAAGAAAAAGTGGGAAGTCATCAAAAGTGGGAATTTATCAAAAGTGGGAAGTCATCAAAAGTGGGAATTCACCGAAAATGGCAGATGAAGAAAAATGGGAAGTCATCAAAAGTGGGAAGTCAAGATAAAATGGTAAGTTAAAAAGTGGGAGGTCATCAAATGTGGGAAGTCTTCGAAAATTGGAAGTCAAAAAAAGTGGGAAGTCAAGAAAACGTGGGAAGTTATCAAAAGCGGGAAGTCATAGAAAGTGGGAAGTTATCAAAAATGGGAAGCCATCAAAAGTGGGAAGTCACCGAAAGTAGGAAGTCAAGAAAAAGTGGGAAGTCATCAAAAGTGGGAATTTATCAAAAGTGGGAAGTCATCAAAAGTGGGAAGGCATAAAAATTGGGAGGTCATGAAAACGTGGGAAGTCAAGAAAAAGTTGGAAGTCAAGAAAAAGTGGGAAGTCAGGAAAAAGTGGGAAGTCAGCAAAATGGATATTATAAAAAAGTGGAAAGTCATCAAAAGTGGGAATTCACCGAAAATGGGAAGTGAAGAAAAAGTGGGAAGTCATGAAAAGTGGGAATTTATCAAAAATGGGAAGTCATCAAAAGTGGGAAGTCACTGCAAGTGGGAGGTCAAGAAAAAGTGGGAAGTCATCAAAAGTGGGAAGTTATCAAAAGTGGCAAGTCATCAAAAGTGGCAAGTCACCAAAAGTAGGAAGTCAAGAAAAAGTGGGAGGTCATCAAAAGTGGGAATTTATCAAAAGTGGGAAGTCATCAAAAGTGGGAAGTCATCAAAAGTGGGAAGTCATCAAAAGTGGGAAGTCACTGCAAGTGGGAGGTCAAGAAAAAGTGGGAAGTCATCAAAAGTGGGAAGTTATCAAAAGTTGGAAGC
The DNA here is from genome assembly GCA_013076295.1 of Sanderia malayensis. NCBI lineage: Eukaryota > Metazoa > Cnidaria > Scyphozoa > Semaeostomeae > Pelagiidae > Sanderia > Sanderia malayensis. The sequence goes on from RQOL01000305.1 coordinate 15,832, forward strand.
CATCAAAAGTGGCAAGTCACCGAAAGTAGGTAATCAAGAAAAAGTGGGGGTCATCAAAAGTGGGAATTTATCAAAAATGGGAAGTCATCAAAAGTGGGAAGTCATCAAAAGTGGGATAATATAAAAAGTGGCAAGTCATCAAAAGTGGGAATTCACCGAAAATGGGAAGTGAAGAAAAAGTGGGAACTCATCAAAAGTGGGAATTTATCAAAAATGGGAAGTCATCAAAAGTGGGAAGTCACTGCAAGTGGGAGGTCAAGAAAAAGTGGGAAGTCATCAAAAGTGGGAAGTTATCAAAAGTGGGAAGTCATCAAAAGTGGGAAGTCATCAAAAGTGGGAAGTCACTGAAAGGGGGAGGTCAAGGAAAAGTGGGAAGTCATAAAAGTGGGAATTTAAATGGGAAGTTATCAAAAGTGGGAAGTCATCAAAAGTGGGAAGTCATCAATAGTGGAAAGTCACTGAAAGGGGAGGTCAAGAAAAAGTGGGAAGTCATAAAAGTGGGAAGTCAGAAAAAGATGGAAGTTATCAAAAGCGGGAAGTCATAGAAAGTGGGAAGTTATCAAAAGTGGGAAGCCATCAAAAGTGGGAAGTCACCGAAAGTAGGAAGTCAAGAAAAAGTGGGAAGTCATGGAAAGTGGGAATTTATCAAAAGTGAAAAGTCATCAAAAGTGGGAAGTCATCAAAAGTGGGAAGCCACTGAAAGTGGAGAGGTCAGAAAAAGTGGGAAGTCATCAAAAGTGGGAAGTCATAGAAAATGGGAAGTTAAGAAAAAGTAGGATGTCATCAAAACCGGGAAGTCATCAAAAATGGGAAGTCAAGAAAACGTGGGAAGTCATCAAAAATGGGAAGTCATCGAAAGTGGGAAGTCAAAAAAGTGGGAAGTCATCAAAAGGGGGAAGGCATAAAAATTGGGAGGTCATGAAAACGTGGGAAGTAAAGAAAAAATTGGAAGTCAAGAAAAAGTGGCAAGTCAAGAAAAAGTGGGAAGTCATCAAAAGTGGGAATTTATCAAAAGTGGGAAGTCATCAAAAGTGGGAATTCACCGAAAATGGGAGGTGAAGAAAAAATGGGAAGTCATCAAAAGTGGGAAGTCAAGAAAAAATGGTAAGTTAAGAAAAAGTGGGAGGTCATCAAATGTGGGAAGTCTTCAAAAATTGGAAGTCAAAAAAAGTGGGAAGTCAAGAAAACGTGGGAAGTCATCAAAAGTGGGAAGTTATCAAAAGTGGGAAGCCATCAAAAGTGGGAAGTCACCGAAAGTGGGAAGTCAAGAAAAAGTGGGAAGTCATGAAAAGTGGGAATTCTCCGAAAGTGGGAAGTCAAGAAAAAGTGGGAAGTCATCAAAAGTGGGAATTTATCAAAAGTGGGAAGTCATCAAAAGTGGGAATTCACCGAAAATGGCAGATGAAGAAAAAAGGGGAAGTCATCAAAAGTGGGAAGTCAAGATAAAATGGTAAGTTAAGAAAAAGTGGGAGGTCATCAAATGTGGGAAGTCTTCAAAAATTGGAAGTCAAAAAAGTGGGAAGTCAAGAAAACGTGGGAAGTCATCAAAAGTGGGAAGTCATCAAAAGTGGGAAGTCAAAAAAAGATGGAAGTTATCACAAGCGGGAAGTCATAGAAAGTGGGAAGTTATCAAAAATGGGAAGTCATCAAAAGTTTGAAGTCACTGAGAGTGGGAGGTCAAGAAAAAGTGGGAAGTCATCAAAAGTGGGAAGTCAAGAAAAAATGGGAAGTTAAGAAAAAGTAGGATGTCATCAAAACCGGGAAGTCATCAAAAATGGGAAGTCAAGACAACGTGAGTCGTCATCAAAAATGGGAAGTCATGAAAACGTGGGAAGTCATCAAAAGGGGGAAGTCATCAAAAGTGGGAAGTCAAAAAAAATGGAAGTTATCAAAAAGCGGGAAGTCATAGAAAGTGGGAAGTTATCAAAAATGGGAAGCCATCAAAAGTGGGAAGTCACCGAAAGTAGGAAGTCAAGAAAAAGTGGGAAGTCATCAAAAGTAGGAATTTATCAAAAGTGGGAAGTCATCAAAATTGGGAAGTCATCAAAAGTTTGAAGTCACTGAAAGTGGGAGGTCAAGAAAAAGTGGGAAGTCATCAAAAGTGAGAAGTCCAGAAAAAATGGGAAGTTAAGAAAAAGTAGGATGTCATCAAAACCGGGAAGTCATCAAAAATGGGAAGTCAAGAAAACGTGAGAAGTCATCAAAATGGGAAGTCAAAAGTGGGAAGTCAAAAAAGTGGGAAGTCATCAAAAGTGGGAAGGCATAAAAATTGGGAGGTCATGAAAACGTGGGAAGTCAAGAAAAAGTTGGAAGTCAAGAAAAAGTGGGAAATCAAGAAAAAGTGGGAAGTCAGCAAAAGTGGGATATTATAAAAAGTGGCAAGTCATCAAAAGTGGGAATTCACCGAAAATGGGAAGTGAAGAAAAAGTGGGAAGTCATGAAAAGTGGGAATTTATCAAAAATGGGAAGTCATCAAAAGTGGGAAGTCACTGCAAGTGGGAGGTCAAGAAAAGTGGGAAGTCATCAAAAGTGGAAGTTATCAAAAGTGGCAAGTCATCAAAAGTGGCAAGTCACCAAAAGTAGGAGGTCAAGAAAAAGTGGAGGTCATCAAAAGTGGGAATTTATCAAAAGTGGGAAGTCATCAAAAGTGGGAAGTCATCAAAAGTGGGAAGTCATCAAAAGTGGGAAGTCACTGCAAGTGGGAGGTCAAGAAAAAGTGGGAAGTCATCAAAAGTGGGAAGTTATCAAAAGTTGGAAGCCATCAAAAGTGGCAAGTCACCGAAAGTAGGTAATCAAGAAAAAGTGGGAGGTCATCAAAAGTGGGAATTTATCAAAAATGGGAAGTCATCAAAAGTGGGAAGTCATCAAAAGTGGGATATTATAAAAAGTGGCAAGTCATCAAAAATGGGAATTCACCGAAAATGGGAAGTGAAGAAAAAGTGGGAACTCATCAAAAGTGGGAATTTATCAAAAATGGGAAGTCATCAAAAGTGGGAAGTCACTGCAAGTGGGAGGTCAAGAAAAAGTGGGAAGTTATCAAAAGTGGGAAGTCATCAAAAGTGGGAAGTCATCAAAAGTGGGAAGTCACTGAAAGGGGGAGGTAAAGGAAAAGTGGGAAGTCATAAAAGTGGGAATTTATCAAAAATGGGAAGTTATCAAAAGTGGGAAGTCATCAAAAGTGGGAAGTCATCAATAGTGGAAAGTCACTGAAAGGGGAGGTCAAGAAAAAGTGGGAAGTCATAAAAGTGGGAAGTCAAAAAAAGATGGAAGTTATCAAAAGCGGGAAGTCATAGAAAGTGGGAAGTTAAGAAAAAGTAGGATGTCATCAAAACCGGGAAGTCATCAAAAATGGGAAGTCAAGAAAAAGTGGGAAGTCATCAAAAGGGGGAAGGCATAAAAATTGGGAGGTCATGAAAACGTGGGAAGTAAAGAAAAAGTTGGAAGTCAAGAAAAAGTGGCAAGTCAAGAAAAAGTGGGAAGTCATCAAAAGTGGGAATTTATCAAAAGTGGGAAGTCATCAAAAATGGGAATTCACCGAAAATGGGAGGTGAAGAAAAAATGGGAAGTCATCAAAAGTGGGAAGTCAAGAAAAAATGGTAAGTTAAGAAAAAGTGGGAGGTCATCAAATGTGGGAAGTCTTCATAAATTGGAAGTCAAAAAAAGTGGGAAGTCAAGAAAACGTGGGAAGTCATCAAAAGTGGGAAGTTATCAAAAGTGGGAAGCCATCAAAAGTGGGAAGTCACCGAAAGTGGGAAGTCAAGAAAAAGTGGGAAGTCATGAAAAGTGGGAATTCTCCGAAAGTGGGAAGTCAAGAAAAAGTGGAAGTCATCAAAAGTGGGAATTTATCAAAAGTGGGAAGTCATCAAAAGTGGGAATTCACCGAAAATGGCAGATGAAGAAAAAAGGGGAAGTCATCAAAAGTGGGAAGTCAAGATAAAATGGTAAGTTAAGAAAAAGTGGGAGGTCATCAAATGTGGGAAATCTTCAAAAATTGGAAGTCAAAAAAAGTGGGAAGTCAAGAAAACGTGGGAAGTCATCAAAAGTGGGAAGTCATCAAAAGTGGGAAGTCAAAAAAAGATGGAAGTTATCACAGCGGGAAGTCATAGAAAGTGGGAAGTTATCAAAAATGGGAAGTCATCAAAAGTTTGAAGTCACTGAGAGTGGGAGGTCAAGAAAAAGTGGGAAGTCATCAAAAGTGGGAAGTCAAGAAAAAATGGGAAGTTAAGAAAAAGTAGGATGTCATCAAAACCGGGAAGTCATCAAAAATGGGAAGTCAAGAAAACGTGAGACGTCATCAAAAATGGGAAGTCATGAAAACGTGGGAAGTCATCAAAAGGGGGAAGTCATCAAAAGTGGGAAGTCAAAAAAAGATGGAAGTTATCAAAAGCGGGAAGTCATAGAAAGTGGGAAGTTATCAAAAATGGGAAGCCATCAAAAGTGGGAAGTCACCGAAAGTAGGAAGTCAAAAAAAGTGGGAAGTCATCAAAAGTAGGAATTTATCAAAAGTGGGAAGTCATCAAAATTGGGAAGTCATCAAAAGTTTGAAGTCACTGAAAGTGGGAGGTCAAGAAAAAGTGGGAAGTCATCAAAAGTGAGAAGTCAAGAAAAAATGGGAAGTTAAGAAAAAGTAGGATGTCATTAAAAAACGGGAAGTCATCAAAAATGGGAAGTCAAGAAAAGGTGAGAAGTCATCAAAAATGGGAGGTCATCAAAAGTGGGAAGTCAAAAAAGTGGGAAGTCATCAAAAGTGGGAAGGCATAAAAATTGGGAGGTCATGAAAACGTGGGAAGTCAAGAAAAAGTTGGAAGTCAAGAAAAAGTGGGAAGTCAAGAAAAAGTGGGAAGTCATCAAAAGTGGGATATTTAAAAAAGTGGCAAGTCATCAAAAGTGGGAATTCCCCGAAAATGGGAAGTGAAGAAAAAGTGGGAAGTCATGAAAAGTGGGAATTTATCAAAAATGGGAAGTCATCAAAAGTGGGAAGTCACTGCAAGTGGGAGGTCAAGAAAAAATGGGAAGTCATCAAAAGTGGGAAGTATCAAAAGTGGCAGTCATCAAAATTGCATGTAAACAAAAGTAGGAATCAAGAAAAAGTGGGAGGTCATCAAAATGGGAATTTATTAAAAGTAGGAATTTATCAAAAGTGGGAAGTCATCAAAATTGGGAAGTCATCAAAAGTTTGAAGTCACTGAAAGTGGAGTCAAGAAAAAGTGGAAGTCATCAAAAGTGGGAAGTCAAGAAAAAATGGGAAGTTAATAAAAAGTAGGATGTCATCAAAACCGGGAAGTCATCAAAAATGGGAAGTCAAGAAAACGTGAGAGGTCATCAAAAATGGGAAGTCATCAAAAGTGGGAAGTCAAAAAAGGTGAGAAGTCATCACAAAAGTGGGAAGAAGAAATTATGGGAAGTTAAGAAAAAGTGGGAAGTCATCAAAAGTGGCAAGTCACCAAAAGTAGGAAGTCAAGAAAAAGTGGGAGGTCATCAAAAGTGGGAATTTATCAAAAGTGGGAAGTCATCAAAAGTGGGAAGTCATCAAAAGTGGAAGTCATCAAAAGTGGGAAGTCACTGCAATGGGAGGTCAAGAAAAAGTGGGAAATCATCAAAAGTGGGAAGTTATCAAAAGTGGAAGCCATCAAAAGTGGCAAGTCACCGAAGGTAGGAAATCAAGAAAAAGTGGGAGGTCATCAAAGTGGGAATTTATCAAAAAATGGGAATCATCAAATGGGAAGTCATCAAAGTGGGATATTATAAAAAGTGGCAAGTCATCAAAAGTGGGAATTCACCGAAAATGGGAAGTGAAGAAAAAGTGGGAACTCATGAAAAGTGGGAATTTATCAAAATGGAAGTCATCAAAAGTGGGAAGTCACTGCAAGTGGGAGGTCAAGAAAAAGTGGGAAGTCATCAAAAGTGGGAAGTTATCAAAAGTGGGAAGTCAAAAAAGTGGGAAGTCATCAAAAGGGGGAAGGCATAAAAATTGGGAGGTCATGAAAACGTGGGAAGTAAAGAAAAAGTTGGAAGTCAAGAAAAAGTGGCAAGTCAAGAAAAAGTGGGAAGTCATCAAAAGTGGGAATTTATCAAAAGTGGGAAGTCATCAAAAGTGGGAAGCCACTGAAAGTGGGAGGTTATGAAAAAGTGGGAAGTCATCAAAAGTGGGAAGTCAAGAAAAAATGGTAAGTTAAGAAAAAGTGGGAGGTCATCAAATGTTGGAAGTCTTCAAAAATTGGAAGTCAAAAAAAGTGGGAAGTCAAGAAAACGTGAAAAGTCATCAAAAGTGGGAAGTTATCAAAAGTGGGAAGCCATCAAAAGTGGGAAGTCACCGAAAGTAGGAAGTCAAGAAAAAGTGGGAAGTCATCAAAAGTGGGAATTTATCAAAAGTGAAAAGTCATCAAAAGTGGGAAGTCATCAAAAGTGGGAAGCCACTGAAAGTGGGAGGTTATGAAAAAGTGGGAAGTCATCAAAAGTGGGAAGTCAAGAAAAAATGGTAAGTTAAGAAAAAGTGGGAGGAAGTCAAAAATTGGAAGTCAAAAAAGTGGGAAGTCAAGAAAACGTGGGAAGTCATCAAAAGTGGGAAGCTATCAAAAGTGGGGAGCCATCAAAAGTGGGAAGTCACCGAAAATGGCAGAGGAAGAAAAAAGGGGAGGTCATCAAAAGTGGGAAGTCAAGATAAAATGGTAAGTTAAGAAAAAGTGGGAGGTCATCAAATGTGGGAAGTCTTCAAAAATTGGAAATCAAAAAAAGTGGGAAGTCAAGAAAACGTGGGAAGTCATCAAAAGTGGGAAGTCATCAAAAGTGGGAAGTCAAAAAAGATGGAAGTTATCACAAGCGGGAAGTCATAGAAAGTGGGTTATCAAAAATGGGAAGTCATCAAAAGTTTGAAGTCACTGAAAGTGGGAGGTCAAGAAAAGTGGGAAGTCATCAAAAGTGGAAGTCAAGAAAAAATGGGAAGTTAAGAAAAAGTAGGATATCAAAACCGGGAAGTCATCAAAAATGGGAAGTCAAGAAAACGTGAGACGTCATCAAAAATGGGAAGTCATGAAACGTGGGAAGTCATCAAAAGGGGAAGTCATCAAAAGTGGGAAGTCAAAAAAAGATGGAAGTTATCAAAAGCGGGAAGTCATAGAAAGTGGGAAGTTATCAAAAATGGGAAGCCATCAAAAGTGGGAAGTCCGAAAGTAGGAAGTCAAGAAAAAGTGGGAAGTCATCAAAAGTAGGAATTTATCAAAAGTGGGAAGTCATCAAAATTGGGAAGTCATCAAAAGTTTGAAGTCACTGAAAGTGGGAGTCAAGAAAAAGTGGGAAGTCATCAAAAGTGAGAAGTCAAGAAAAATGGGAAGTTAAGAAAAGTAGGATGTCATCAAAACCGGGAAGTCATCAAAATGGGAAGTCAAAAACGTGAGAAGTCATCAAAATGGGAAGTCATCAAAAGTGGGAAGTCAAAAAAGTGGAAGTCATCAAAAGTGGGAAGGCATAAAATTGGGAGGTCATGAAAAGTGGGAAGTCAAGAAAAAGTTGGAAGTCAAGAAAAAGTGGGAAGTCAAGAAAAAGTGGGAAGTCATCAAAAGTGGGATATTTAAAAAAGTGGCAAGTCATCAAAGTGGGAATTCCCGAAAATGGGAAGTGAAGAAAAAGTGGGAAGTCATGAAAAGTGGGAATTTATCAAAAATGGGAAGTCATCAAAAGTGGGAAGTCACTGCAAGTGGGAGGTCAAGAAAAAATGGGAAGTCATCAAAAGTGGGAAGTTATCAAAAGTGGCAAGTCATCAAAATTGGCATGTAACCAAAAGTAGGAAGTCAAGAAAAAGTGGGAGGTCATCAAAAGTGGGAATTTATTAAAAGTAGAATTTATCAAAAGTGGGAAGTCATCAAAATTGGGAAGTCATCAAAAGTTTGAAGTCACTGAAAGTGGGAGGTCAAGAAAAAGTGGGAAATCATCAAAAGTGGGAAGTTATCAAAAGTGGGAAGCCATCAAAAGTGGCAAGTCACCGAAGGTAGGAAATCAAGAAAAAGTGGGAGGTCATCAAAAGTGGGAATTTATCAAAAATGGGAAGTCATCAAAAGTGGGAAGTCATCAAAAGTGGGATATTATAAAAAGTGGCAAGTCATCAAAAGTGGGAATTCACCGAAAATGGGAAGTGAAGAAAAAGTGGGAACTCATGAAAAGTGGGAATTTATCAAAAATGGGAAGTCATCAAAAGTGGGAAGTCACTGCAAGTGGAGGTCAAGAAAAGTGGGAAGTCATCAAAAGTGGGAAGTTATCAAAAGTGGGAAGTCAAAAAAGTGGGAAGTCATCAAAAGGGGGAAGGCATAAAAATTGGGAGGTCATGAAAACGTGGGAAGTAAAGAAAAAGTTGGAAGTCAAGAAAAAGTGGCAAGTCAAGAAAAAGTGGGAAGTCATCAAAAGTGGGAATTTATCAAAAGTGGGAAGTCATCAAAAGTGGGAAGCCACTGAAAGTGGGAGGTTATGAAAAAGTGGGAAGTCATCAAAAGTGGGAAGTCAAGAAAAAATGGTAAGTTAAGAAAAAGTGGGAGGTCATCAAATGTTGGAAGTCTTCAAAAATTGGAAGTCAAAAAAAGTGGGAAGTCAAGAAAACGTGAAAAGTCATCAAAAGTGGGAAGTTATCAAAAGTGGGAAGCCATCAAAAGTGGGAAGTCACCGAAAGTAGGAAGTCAAGAAAAAGTGGAAGTCATCAAAAGTGGGAATTTATCAAAGTGAAAAGTCATCAAAAGTGGGAAGTCATCAAAAGTGGGAAGCCACTGAAAGTGGGAGGTTATGAAAAGTGGGAAGTCATCAAAAGTGGGAAGTCAAGAAAAATGGTAAGTTAAGAAAAAGTGGGAGGTCATCAAATGTTTGGAAGTCTTCAAAAATTGGAAGTCAAAAAAAGTGGGAAGTCAAGAAAACGTGGGAAGTCATCAAAAGTGGGAAGTTATCAAAAGTGGGAAGCCATCAAAAGTGGGAAGTCACCGAAAATGGCAGATGAAGAAAAAAGGGGAGGTCATCAAAAGTGGGAAGTCAAGATAAAATGGTAAGTTAAGAAAAAGTGGGAGGTCATCAAATGTGGGAAGTCTTCAAAAATTGGAAATCAAAAAAGTGGGAAGTCAAGAAAACGTGGGAAGTCATCAAAAGTGGGAAGTCATCAAAAGTGGGAAGTCAAAAAAAGATGGAAGTTATCACAAGCGGGAAGTCATAGAAAGTGGGAAGTTATCAAAAATGGGAAGTCATCAAAAGTTTGAAGTCACTGAAAGTGGGAGGTCAAGAAAAAGTGGGAAGTCATCAAAAGTGGGAAGTCAAGAAAAAATGGGAAGTTAAGAAAAAGTAGGATGTCATCAAAACCGGGAAGTCATCAAAAATGGGAAGTCAAGAAAACGTGAGACGTCATCAAAAATGGGAAGTCATGAAAACGTGGGAAGTCATCAAAAGGGGGAAGTCATCAAAAGTGGGAAGTCAAAAAAAGATGGAAGTTATCAAAGCGGGAAGTCATAGAAAGTGGGAAGTTATCAAAAATGGGAAGCCATCAAAAGTGGAAGTCACCGAAAGTAGGAAGTCAAGAAAAAGTGGGAAGTCATCAAAAGTAGGAATTTATCAAAAGTGGGAAGTCATCAAAATTGGGAAGTCATCAAAAGTTTGAAGTCACTGAAAGTGGGAGGTCAAGAAAAAGTGGGAAGTCATCAAAAGTGAGAAGTCAAGAAAAAATGGGAAGTTAAGAAAAAGTAGGATGTCATCAAAAGGGAAGTCATCAAAAATGGGAAGTCAAGAAACGTGAGAAGTCATCAAAAATGGAAGTCATCAAAAGTGGGAAGTCAAAAAGTGGGAAGTCATCAAAAGTGGGAAGGCATAAAAATTGGGAGGTCATGAAAACGTGGGAAGTCAAGAAAAAGTTGGAAGTCAGAAAAAGTGGGAAGTCAAGAAAAAGTGGGAATCATCAAAAGTGGGATATTTAAAAAAGTGGCAAGTCATCAAAAGTGGGAATTCACAGAAAATGGGAAATGAAGAAAAAGTGGTCATGAAAGTGGGAATTTATCAAAAATGGGAAGTCATCAAAGTGGGAAGTCACTGCAAGTGGGAGGTCAAGAAAAAATGGGAAGTCATCAAAAGTGGGAAGTTATCAAAGTGGCAAGTCATCAAAATTGGCAAGTCACCAAAGTAGGAAGTCAAGAAAAGTGGGAGGTCATCAAAAGTGGGAATTCATTAAAGTAGGAATTTATCAAAAGTGGAAGTCATCAAAATTGGGAAGTCATCAAAAGTTTGAAGTCACTGAAGTGGGAGGTCAAGAAAAAGTGGGAAGTCATCAAAAGTGGGAGTCAAAAAAAATGGAAGTTAATAAAAAGTAGGATGTATCAAAACCGGGAAGTCATCAAAAATGGGAAGTCAAGAGAACGTGAGAGGTCATCAAAAATTGGAAGTCATCAAAAGTGGGAAGTCAAGAAAAAGTGGGAGGTCATCAAAAGTGGGAATTCATTAAAAGTAGGAATTTATCAAAAGTGGGAAGTCATCAAAATTGGGAAGTCATCAAAAGTTTGAAGTCACTGAAAGTGGGAGGTCAAGAAAAAGTGGGAAGTCATCAAAAGTGGGAAGTCAAGAAAAATGGGAAGTTAATAAAAAGTAGGATGTCATCAAAACCGGGAAGTCATCAAAAATGGGAAGTCAAGAAAACGTGAGAGGTCATCAAAAATGGGAAGTCATCAAAAGTGGGAAGTCAAAAAAGTGAGAAGTCATGAAAAGTGGGAAGTCAAGAAATTATGTTAAGTTAAGAAAAAGTGGGAAGTCATCAAAAGTGGCAAGTCACCAAAAGTAGGAAGTCAAGAAAAAGTGGGAGGTCATCAAAAGTGGGAATTTATCAAAAGTGGGAAGTCATCAAAAGTGGGAAGTCATCAAAAGTGGGAAGTCATCAAAAGTGGGAAGTCAAAAAAGTGGGAAGTCATCAAAAGGGGGAAGGCATAAAAATTGGGAGGTCATGAAAACGTGGGAAGTAAAGAAAAAGTTGGAAGTCAAGAAAAAGTGGGAAGTCAAGAAAAAGTGGGAAGTCATCAAAAGTGGGAATTTATCAAAAGTGGGAAGTCATCAAAAGTGGGAATTCACCGAAAATGGGAGGTGAAGAAAAAATGGGAGGTCATCAAAAGTGGGAAGTCAAGAAAAAATGGTAAGTTAAGAAAAAGTGGAAGGTCATCAAAAGTGGGAAGTTATAAAAAGTGGCAAGTCATCAAAAGTGGGAATTCACCGAAAATGGGAAGTGAAGAAAAAGTGGGAACTCATGAAAAGTGGGAATTTATCAAAAATGGGAAGTCATCAAAAGTGGGAAGTCACTGCAAGTGGGAGGTCAAGAAAAAGTGGGAAGTCATCAAAAGTGGGAAGTTATCAAAAGTGGGAAGTCAAAAAAGTGGGAAGTCATCAAAAGGGGGAAGGCATAAAAATTGGGAGGTCATGAAAACGTGGGAAGTAAAGAAAAAGTTGGAAGTCAAGAAAAAGTGGCAAGTCAAGAAAAAGAGGGAAGTCATCAAAAGTGGGAATTTATCAAAAGTGGGAAGTCATCAAAAGTGGGAATTCACCGAAAATGGGAGGTGAAGAAAAAATGGGAAGTCATCAAAAGTGGGAAGTCAAGAAAAAATGGTAAGTTAAGAAAAAGTGGGAGGTCATCAAATGTGGGAAGTCTTCAAAATTGGAAGTCAAAAAAAGTGGGAAGTCAAGAAAACGTGGGAAGTCATCAAAAGTGGGAAGTTATCAAAAGTGGGAAGCCATCAAAAGTGGGAATTCACCGAAAATGGCAGATGAAGAAAAATAGGGAAGTCATCAAAAGTGGGAAGTCAAGAAAACGTGGGAAGTCATCAAAAGTGGGAAGTCAAAAAAAGATGGAAGTTCTCACAAGCGGGAAGTCATAGAAAGTGGGAAGTTATCAAAAATGGGAAGTCATCAAAAGTTTGAAGTCACTGAAAGTGGGAGGTCAAGAAAAAGTGGGAAGTCATCAAAAGTGGGAAGTCAAGAAAAAATTGGAAGTTAAGAAAAAGTAGGATGTCATCAAAACCGGGAAGTCATCAAAAACGGGAAGTCAAGAAAACGTGAGACGTCATCAAAAATGGGAAGTCATGAAAACGTGGGAAGTCTTCAAAAGGGGGAAGTCATCAAAAGTGGGAAGTCCAAAAAAGATGGAAGTTATCAAAAGCGGGAAGTCATAGAAAGTGGGAAGTTATCAAAAATGGGAAGCCATCAAAAGTGGGAAGTCACCGAAAGTAGGAAGTCAAGAAAAAGTGGGAAGTCATCAAAAGTAGTGTAGCGTGCCGCTATTGTAGATTGCGGGAATTCTTGTAATATTGCCGCCAATAAGGCCGGCACTTAATGACACTTGATATTTTCTTATAACACTTAATATCTTCTTCTTATTTACTTTTAATACCTTCCTCGGCAGCCTTATGATATGTATATGAATTAGAATTGAACCTTGTACCTTGAGTAAATATATAACTTGGAGCAGAGCGTTAAGGGATCAGAATTATACAGTTACTGCTTAGAACGGTTGTCATTTTGTGCTTGTTCTTCTCTCTGCGAATCCTAAACGCTACATCTGGTGACAGGAGCTAGAGCTGAAGATCCAAGCTGTCCTCGACGATGTCTGTTTCTATTATTCCGAGAAATTCGAATCTGGTGATTTTGTGGCCTGGCTTCGTAATTTTGAGTGCTGTGCTTCTGCTAACGGATGGAAGGATGAAGATAAACTGAAGAAATTGCCTGCATTTCTGAAGGGGCCAGCTGCTGCTCATTTCCATGGTCTTGTCGCTGAGCAAAAGGCAAGCTATGCTACGTTGTCGGCTCATCTCAAGAAAGCATTGTGTCCAGTCGTGAACCGTGAATTGTTCTACGCTGAGTTTGACTGCCGAAAGTTGCGACCCACAGAAGATCCGAATTTGTTGCTGTGGGATCTTGAAGATCTTCTACGCAAAGCCGAACCTGATTTGTCCGACGACGCACGTGCTGCCCTCTGGCGCGGCAATTTATGAAAAGTTTGCCGCACGATATTCGTCTGCGTCTGCTAGAAGGCAACCCTACGCCGTCGCTGCAAGACATGCGTGAGTTCGTCGAACGTTACCGAGCCGTTCATCACTTTCGCCGGGATGAGTCGCCTGTCTTGAGCACCAGTGCTGTGCCCAACGCTGCTCCGCCGGATGACTTTCGAGATGCCATCACAAGTTTGACTGCCGCCATTGCAAACTTGACGAAAAATCAAGAAAAGCTTCAGGCTGCTGTTTCTCAGCAACAACAACAGCCACGTCAGCCAAATGCAACACCGAGATCAAGATGGCCGTCCCAAGACACCAGCAACAGTCGTGCTCCACGCCGTTGTTTCAACTGCAACCAAGTGGGACATTTTGCTCGAGAGTGTCCATGGGATGTCAACTGTTCGTTGTGCCGTGGATGGGGCATAGCCGTGACCAATGTGCCAACAACTTCGTGAACGCCGACCACCGCAACGCTGCTCAAGAAACTGTGCCTAGGCCACTAGCTTCTTCTACAAATGTAAGTCGAAATTCAGTATCTGTTGGTAATGTAGGTAATGCAGTATCTTCTTCTTCTTCTGCACGTTCTTTAAACTTCAACGGGGTGCCTCAGTAAAGGGCTGTATTGACGGTCACCCCAATGTTTTTGTCTTGGCCTCTAGTTTTCCCTTGAGCTCTCAGCCCCTTGTCCAATGTTTTTTGAATGGGTCTACAGTTAGCGCCTTAATTGATACAGGCTCAATGAAATCGTTTATTAGCAAGAGTGTTTTCCAAAACTTGCAGTCCTCACCGCCGCTTGATCCAGTCGATTTAAACTGTGTAGGTGTTACTGGCCAGCCTTTGCCTGTTGATGGCTCGGCTCGGTTTAATTTGTCTTTTGCTAGTGTTCATCAGCACTCCTACTCAGGTGAATTTTTAATTTCATCTCAATTAATTCAACCGTTACAATGCATATTAGGTTGGGATTTCTTAACAGGCAATGGCCTACAGTTGTCATATAAAACAAATGGCACTTATTCTTTAGAGGGTAAGCATGGGTCCACACCCTTAGTTCCCCTTACTGATAAACAGGAGAACCCAGCTAGTGCACCAGAATCGTGTTGTCTGACCCAGTCTACGAATAGGTGTTCTGTTAATGTAGAGTTAGTTAAGTGTTTGCATTCCGGCACGTACTGAAATTTTAGTTAGCGGCAAAATTCCGCGCGGCGCTCGCGATCAATTAGGCATGCTTTCACCTTTTGATTCTGATTCTAAATTACCACAACATGTTTTACCGGCTTATTTAATATGTCAAGCGCAGTCATGTAATGTGCCGTCCGTTTAATGAATACGTCAAGTTTTGATATCGAGTTGCAAACAGGTCAGAGTATTTGTCAATTTTGTCCCGTTGTTGAAATACCTTGTGATACCGCCAATCAACCGTTATATCCGGTACTTTCTTCTGTAGAAGCCAAAAATAAAATTCGGGGCGATATTGAAAACGCATTAAGCAAAGATCTTAGCTCTGCCGACCGACAAATGATATTAAATACGCTACTCGCATTTTCTGATGTTTTTGCTGAAAATCTAGGCCATACTGATGTTATTGAACACCAGATAGATACTGGGGTTGCTCACCCAATTAGACAATACCCCCGCCGCCTTCCGTACGCATTTCGCGAGGAAACTAGAAAACAGGTTCAGGACATGCTTGACCAGGGGGTAATCCAACCGAGTAAAAGTCCGTGGGCCTCCCCTATTGTGCTTGTAAAAAAGAAGGATGGTAGCTATCGTTTTTGCATAGATTATCGCAAGCTTAATTCGGTCAGCAAGAAAGATGCGCATCCGTTGCCTAGGGTTGATGATCTATTAGATGCACTGCACGGCTCGTGCATTTTTAGTACTTTAGATTTACGTTCTGGCTATTGGCAGATTAGCGTTGATCCGCAGGACCGCGAAAAAACCGCTTTTATTACGCCCGACGGCTTATGGGAATTTCTCCGTCTTCCCTTTGGTGTTTCTGGGGGGTGTGCACGTTCCAACGAGCGATTGAAATTGTTTTGTCAGGACTAACATATGATACATGTTTATGTTATTTTGATGACGTCATCATACCGTCTTCTAGCATAGACCAACACTGCGAGCGGTTAGCCTTAGTATTGTCTCGTTTCCGCCAGCATAATTTGCGCGTTAAAGCCACTAAGTGTCATTTTGGTGCGGCTAGTGTATTATTTCTTGGTCACATAGTTTCCGCGCAGGGTATACACACCGATCCAAAAAAACTGGAAGCTGTTTCACAGCTTTCCAATCCTACTAACGTAGAGCAGGTCCGATCATTTCTAGGGTTAGCAGGGTATTATCGCCGCTTTATTCCGCATTTTGCTACCGTAACCGCCCCGCTTGTTGCGCTTACCAAAAAATCCGTCAAGTTTTCATGGGGTCAATTAGAACAAACCGCATTTAACACTATTCAAGCGCAGTTGTGCAAGTCGCCTATTTTAGCGTATCCACGCCTTGATCAACCGTTTGTTCTCCAGACTGACGCTTCTGATTTAGGCCTTGGTGCCATCTTAACGCAATTTAATTCCGCCGGGCAGGAACATGTTATTTCATATGCAAGTCGAACCCTTACTGCTCGCGAAGCAAACTATTCTGCTACCGAAAAGGAAGCTCTAGCTGTTGTTTTTGCGGTTGACCATTTTCGGCCTTATTTGCTAGGCAAGCATTTCACCGTAGTGACAGACCATAGCGCGTTGCGTTGGTTAAACTCAGTCGAACCCAAGGGCCGCATAGCGCGTTGGCTTATGACCTTGCAAGAATACACTTTTGATATCAAGCATAGGCCCGGTTCCGCAAACGCTAACGCTGACGCGTTGTCGCGGTTTTTGCCCGAAAAGCCTAAAAACTCGGTTCAGACTTGCGCCACTACTGCTTCGCCGTCTTATAATCTTTTTGACGCACAGCGTAGCGATAGTCGCTTACACACTATAATTGATTTGAAATTAGCAAAACTGCCAAAACCACCGCTATTTGCTTGGCGTATGACCCTGTATTAAAAGCCTTTTGGCATTGCTGGGACACCTTGCATATTGTAAACGGGTTGCTCGTTAAAAGTCCGCATGAAAAGCAATTGTTACCAGAGTACTCGTTTGTCATTCCGACTGAATTGATTCCATCGGTGCTGCACGGTATTCATAGCAACCCACTTTCTGGTCATCTAGGCATTAAGCGAACTATTTTACGCACCAAAAACCGTTTTTTCTGGCCTATGATGAAACAACACATTGATTTTGTTCGTTCTTGCCAAACTTGTGCGCAAAATAAATCCGACTTTAGTCGTAATCCTGCACCCATGCAGCCTTTAACCGTGAGTGAGCCTTTTGTATTTTGGGCCATGGACTATATGGGGCCACTCCCTGAAACCGCTAGGGGTAATAAACATCTACTCGTAGTTATGGACCATTTCACTAAGTGGTGCGAAATATTTCCCACGCCCGATCAAAAAGCACGCACCGTAGCCGAAATTTTAGTTTCTCGCGTTTTCAGTCGATTTGGTCCGCCTACTATTATTCATTCCGACCAAGGCCGCAATTTTGAAAGTCACCTTATGCAGGAAATTTGCGATATAATGGGCACGCATAAATCACGCACTACTGCCTATCATCCGCAGTGTGACGGGCAGGTTGAGCGTCAGAACCGCACTATTCAAGACATGCTCGCGTCTATTGCGTCTGCGCATAAGGATGACTGGGATATTTGGGTAAGTCTTGTAGCTTACGCTTATAACACTAGCGTTCACGAATCTACTGGGTTTAGTCCATACGAACTAGTTTTCGGTCGCGAAGCGCGCACACCGCTGGAATTAGATCTTAGCTTACCATTAAAAAACCCTTCTGATCAATCTGAATATTCGCAGACGATAAGACAAAAGCTGCAGAGTATCAAGCGGACTGCGCAACAAACTTAGATCAAAGTCGTGCTAGGCAGAAAAGTTATTACGATCGACGTGTAGCTGAATGGAATCCTCATCCAGTCGGTAGTTCCGTATGGCTGCGTCGCCCCAAAACGTGGAAGTTTGGGAAAAGGTGGCTCGGCCCGTACGAAATTCTTGAAACCGGGGGGTGAATTATTGGATACGTTGCGCAGACGGTAAAACTAAGGTAGTTCACCATGATAATCTTAAGGTCAGCGTTGTGCCATCCGGGCGAGGTGAGCCGCACTGCCCAGTAACTGAGTCGGCAGAAAATCAAGTTGTGGTCGGGGAACCTGCTATTGTAGAGGAAAACACACCCTTGTTTGTTTCGAACCCTGAGCCTGTCCCAGGTATCCCGGCGGGTAGCCCTGTGCGCGGAAACCCTGTGCACCCCCCTAATGACCGCACTCGACCCGCACGACTGAGGCAAAATCCGCCGTTGAGGTTTGGAGAACTTCTTTATAACTAAATTAAGGGGGGATGGTGTAGCGTGCCGCTATTGTAGATTGCGGCATTCGTTGTAAGTATTGCCGCCAATAAGGCCGGCACTTAATGACACTTGATATTTTCTTATAACACTTAATATCTTCTTCTTATTTACTTTTAATACCTTCCTCGGCAGCCTTATGATATGTATATGAATTAGAATTGAACCTTGTACCTTGAGTAAATATATAACTTGGAGCAGAGCGTTAAGGGATCAGAATTATACAGTTACTGCTTAGAACGGTTGTCATTTTGTGCTTGTTCTTCTCTCTGCGAATCCTAAACGCTACAGTAGGAATTTATCAAAAGTGGGAAGTCATCAAAATTGGGAAGTCATCAAAAGTTTGAAGTCACTGAAAGTGGGAGGTCAAGAAAAAGTGGGAAGTCATCAAAAGTGAGAAGTCAAGAAAAAATGGGAAGTTAAGAAAAAGTAGGATGTCATCAGAACCGGGAAGTCATCAAAAATGGGAAGTCAAGAAAACGTGAGAAGTCATCAAAAATGGGAAGTCATCAAAAGTGGGAAGTCAAAAAAGTGGGAAGTCATCAAAGTGGGAAGGCATAAAAATTGGGAGGTCATGAAAACGTGGGAAGTCAAGAAAAAGTTGGAAGTCAAGAAAAAGTGGGAAGTCAAGAAAAAGTGGGAAGTCATCAAAAGTGGGATATTTAAAAAAGTGGCAAGTCATCAAAAGTGGGAATTCACCGAAAATGGGAAGTTAAGAAAAAATGGGAAGTCATGAAAAGTGGGAATTTATCAAATGGGAAGTCATCAAAAGTGGAAGTCACTGCAAGTGGAGGTCAAGAAAAAATGGGAAGTCATCGAAAGTGGGAAGTTATCAAAAGTGGCAAGTCATCAAAATTGGCAAGTCACCAAAAGTAGGAAGTCAAGAAAAAGTGGGAGGTCATCAAAAGTGGGAAGTCACCGAAAGTTGGATGTCAAGAAAAAGTGAGAAGTCATGAAAAGTGGGAAGTCAAAGAAATTATGGAAGTTAAGAAAAAGTGGGAAGTCGTCAAAAGTGGGAAGTCATCAAAAGTGGGAAGTCAAAAAAAGATGGAAGTTATCAAAAGCGGGAAGTCATTGAAAGTGGGAAGTTATCAAAAGTGGGAAGCCATCAAAAGTGGGAAGTCACCGAAAGTAGGAAGTCAAGAAAAAGTGGGAGTCATCAAAAGTGGGAGTTTATCAAAAGTGGGAAGTCATCAAAAGTGGGAAGTCATCAAAAGTGGGAAGTCACTGAAAGTGGGAGATCAAGAAAAAGTGGGAAGTCATCAAAAGTGGGAAGTCAAGAAAAAATGGAAAGTTAAGAAAAAGTAGGATGTCATCAAAACCGGGAAGTCATCAAAAATGGGAAGTCAAGAAAACGTGGGAAGTCATCAAAAATGGGAAGTCATCAAAAGTGGGAAGTCAAAAAAATGGGAAGTCATCAAAAGTGGGAATTTATCAAAAGTGGGAAGTGATCAAAAGTGGGAGGTCATCAAAAGTGGGAAGTCACTGAAAGTGGGAGGTCAAGAAAAAGTGGGAAGTCAAGAAAAGGTGGGTAGTCATCAAATGTGGGGAGGCATCAAAGGATGGGAAGTCAAAATGGGAAGTCATGAAAACGTGGGAAGTCAAGAAAAAGTGGAAATTCAAGAAAAAATGGGAAGTCAAGAATAAGTGGGAAATCAAGAAATTATGGGAAGTTAAGAAAAAGTGGGAAGTCGTCAAAAGTGGCAAGCCATCAAAATTGGGAAGTCAAGAAAACGTGGGAACTCATCAAAAGTGGGAAGTCATCAAAAGTGGGAAATCAAAAAAAGATGGAAGTTATCAAAAGCGGGAAGTCATAGAAAGTGGGAAGTTATCAAAAGTGGGAAGCCATCAAAAGTGGGAAGTCACCGAAAGTAGGAAGTCAAGAAAAAGTGAGAAGTCATCAAAAGTGGGAATTTATCAAAATGGGAAGTCATCAAAAGTGGGAAGTCATCAAAAGTGGGAGGTCACTGCAAGTGGGAGGTCAAGAAAAAGTGGGAAGTCATCAAAAGTGGGAAGTCAAGATAAAAGGGTAAGTTAAGAAAAAGTGGGAGGTCGTCAAATGTGGGAAGTCTTCAAAAATGGGAAGTCAAAAAAAGTGCTTAGTCAAGAAAACGTGGGAAGTCATCAAAAGTGGGAAGTTATCAAAAGTGGCAAGCCATCAAATATGGGAAGTCACCAAGAGTGGGAAGTGAAGAAAAAGTGGGAAGTCATGAAAAGTGGGAATTTATCAAAAATGGGAAGCCATCAAAAGTGGGAAGTCACCGAAAATGGGAAGTGAAGAAAAAGTGGGAAGTCATGAAAAGTGGGAATTTATCAAAAATGGGAAGTCATCAAAAGTGGGAAGTCACTGCAAGTGGGAGGTCAAGAAAAAGTGGGAAGTCATCAAAAGTGGGAAGTCAAGAAAAAATGGGAAGTTAATAAAGAGTAGGATGTCATCAAACCCGGGAAGTCATCAAAAATGGGAAGTCAAGAAAACGTGAGAGGTCAGCAAAAATGGGAAGTCATCAAAAGTGGGAAGTCAAAAAAGTGAGAAGTCATCAAAAGTGGGAAGTCAAGAAATTATGGGAAGTTAAGAAAAAGTGGGAAGTCATCAAAAGTGGCAAGTCACCAAAAGTAGGAAGTCAAGAAAAAGTGGGAGGTCATCAAAAGTGGGAATTTATCAAAAGTGGGAAGTCATCAAAAGTGGGAAGTCATCAAAAGTGGGAAGTCATCAAAAGTGGGAAGTCACTGCAAGTGGGAGGTCAAGAAAAAGTGGGAAATCATCAAAAGTGGGAAGTTATCAAAAGTGGGAAGCCATCAAAAGTGGCAAGTCACCGAAGGTAGGAAATCAAGAAAAAGTGGGAGGTCATCAAAAGTGGAAATTTATCAAAAATGGGAAGTCATCAAAAGTGGGAAGTCATCAAAAGTGGGATATTATAAAAAGTGGCAAGTCATCAAAAGTGGGAATTCACCGAAAATGGGAAGTGAAGAAAAAGTGGGAACTCATGAAAAGTGGGAATTTATCAAAAATGGGAAGTCATCAAAAGTGGGAAGTCACTGCAAGTGGGAGGTCAAGAAAAAGTGGGAAGTCATCAAAAGTGGGAAGTTATCAAAAGTGGGAAGTCAAAAAAGTGGGAAGTCATCAAAAGGGGGAAGGCATAAAAATTGGGAGGTCATGAAAACGTGGGAAGTAAAGAAAAAGTTGGAAGTCAAGAAAAAGTGGCAAGTCAAGAAAAAGTGGGAAGTCATCAAAAGTGGGAATTTATCAAAAGTGGGAAGTCATCAAAAGTGGGAATTCACCGAAAATGGGAGGTGAAGAAAAAATGGGAAGTCATCAAAAGTGGGAAGTCAAGAAAAAATGGTAAGTTAAGAAAAAGTGGGAGGTCATCAAATGTTGGAAGTCTTCAAAAATTGGAAGTCAAAAAAAGTGGGAAGTCAAGAAAACGTGGGAAGTCATCAAAAGTGGGAAGTTATCAAAAGTGGGAAGCCATCAAAAGTGGGAAGTCACCGAAAGTATGAAGTCAAGAAAAAGTGGGAAGTCATGAAAAGTGGGAATTCTCCGAAAGTGGGAAGTCAAGAAAAAGTGGGAAGTCATCAAAAGTGGGAATTTATCAAAAGTGGGAAGTCATCAAAAGTGGGAATTCACCGAAAATGGCAGATGAAGAAAAAAGGGGAGGTCATCAAAAGTGGGAAATCAAGATAAAATGGTAAGTTAAGAAAAAGTGGGAGGTCATCAAATGTGGGAAGTCTTCAAAAATTGGAAGTCAAAAAAAGTGGGAAGTCAAGAAAACGTGGGAAGTCATCAAAAGTGGGAAGTCATCAAAAGTGGGAAGTCAAAAAAAGATGGAAGTTATCACAAGCGGGAAGTCATAGAAAGTGGGAAGTTATCAAAAATGGGAAGTCATCAAAAGTTTGAAGTCACTGAAAGTGGGAGGTCAAGAAAAAGTGGGAAGTCATCAAAAGTGGGAAGTCAAGAAAAAATGGGAAGTTAAGAAAAAGTAGGATGTCATCAAAACCGGGAAGTCATCAAAAATGGGAAGTCAAGAAAACGTGAGACGTCATCAAAAATGGGAAGTCATGAAAACGTGGGAAGTCATCAAAAGGGGAAGTCATCAAAAGTGGGAAGTCAAAAAAAGATGGAAGTTATCAAAAGCGGGAAGTCATAGAAAGTGGGAAGTTATCAAAAATGGGAAGCCATCAAAAGTGGGAACTCACCGAAAGTAGGAAGTCAAGAAAAAGAGGGAAGTCATCAAAAGTAGGAATTTATCAAAAGTGGGAAGTCATCAAAATTGGAAGTCATCAAAAGTTTGAAGTCACTGAAAGTGGGAGGTCAAGAAAAAGTGGGAAGTCATCAAAAGTGAGAAGTCAAGAAAAAATGGGAAGTTAAGAAAAACTAGGATGTCATCAAAACCGGGAAGTCATCAAAAATGGGAAGTCAAGAAAACGTGAGAAGTCATCAAAAATGGGAAGTCATCAAAAGTGGGAAGTCAAAAAAGTGGGAAGTCATCAAAAGTGGGAAGGCATAAAAATTGGGAGGTCATGAAAACGTGGGAAGTCAAGAAAAAGTTGGAAGTCAAGAAAAAGTGGGAAGTCAAGAAAAAGAGGGAAGTCATCAAAAGTGGGATATTTAAAAAAGTGGCAAGTCATCAAAAGTGGGAATTCACCGAAAATGGGAAGTGAAGAAAAAGTGGGAAGTCATGAAAAGTGGGAATTTATCAAAAATGGGAAGTCATCAAAAGTGGGAAGTTATCAAAAGTGGCAAGTCATCAAAATTGGCAAGTCACCAAAAGTAGGAAGTCAAGAAAAAGTGGGAGGTCATCAAAAGTGGGAATTCATTAAAAGTAGGTATTTATCAAAAGTGGGAAGTCATCAAAATTGGGAAGTCATCAAAAGTTTGAAGTCACTGAAAGTGGGAGGTCAAGAAAAAGTGGGAAGTCATCAAAAGTGGGAAGTCAAGAAAAAATGGGAAGTTAATAAAAAGTAGGATGTCATCAAAACCGGGAAGTCATCAAAAATGGGAAGTCAAGAAAGCGTGAGAGGTCATCAAAAATGGGAAGTCATCAAAAGTGGGAAATCAAAAAAGTGAGAAGTCATCAAAAGTGGGAAGTCAAGAAATTATGTTAAGTTAAGAAAAAGTGGGAAGTCATCAAAAGTGGCAAGTCACCAAAAGTAGGAAGTCAAGAAAAAGTGGGAGGTCATCAAAAGTGGGAATTTATCAAAAGTGGGAAGTCATCAAAAGTGGGAAGTCATCAAAAGTGGGAGGTCATCAAAAGTGGGAGGTCAAAAAAGTGGGAAGTCATCAAAAGGGGGAAGGCATAAAAATTGGGAGGTCATGAAAACGTGGGAAGTAAAGAAAAAGTTGGAAGTCAAGAAAAAGTGGGAAGTCAAGAAAAAGTGGGAAGTCATCAAAAGTGGGAATTTATCAAAAGTGGGAAGTCATCAAAAGTGGGAATTCACCGAAAATGGGAGGTGAAGAAAAAATGGGAGGTCATCAAAAGTGGGAAGTAAAGAAAAAATGGTAAGTTAAGAAAAAGTGGGGGTCATCAAATGTGGGAAGTTATAAAAAGTGGCAAGTCATCAAAAGTGGGAATTCACCGAAAATGGGAAGTGAAGAAAAAGTGGGAACTCATGAAAAGTGGGAATTTATCAAAAATGGAAGTCATCAAAAGTGGGAAGTCACTGCAAGTGGGAGGTCAAGAAAAAGTGGGAAGTCATCAAAAATGGGAATTATCAAAAAGTGGGAAGTCAAAAAAGTGGGAAGTCATCAAAAGGGGGAAGGCATAAAAATTGGGAGGTCATGAAAACGTGGGAAGTAAAGAAAAAGTTGGAAGTCAAGAAAAAGTGGCAAGTCAAGAAAAAGTGGGAAGTCATCAAAAGTGGGAATTTATCAAAAGCGGGAAGTCATCAAAAGTGGGAATTCACCGAAAATGGGAGGTGAAGAAAAAATGGGAAGTCATCAAAAGTGGAAGTCAAGAAAAAAATGGTAAGTTAAGAAAAAGTGGGAGGTCATCAAATGTGGGAAGTCTTCAAAAATTGGAAGTCAAAAAAAGTGGGAAGTCAAGAAAACGTGGGAAGTCATCAAAAGTGGGAAGTTATCAAAAGTGGGAAGCCATCAAAAGTGGGAAGTCACCGAAAGTGGGAAGTCAAAAAAAAGTGGGAAGTCATGAAAAGTGGGAATTCTCCGAAAGTGGGAAGTCAAGAAAAAGTGGGAAGTCATCAAAAGTGGGAATTTATCAAATATGGGAAGTCATCAAAAGTGGGAATTCACCGAAAATGGCAGATGAAGAAAAATAGGGAAGTCATCAAAAGTGGGAAGTCAAGATAAAATGGTAAGTTAAGAAAAAGTGGGAGGTCATCAAATGTGGGAAGTCTTCAAAAATTGGAAGTCAAAAAAAGTGGGAAGTCAAGAAAACGTGGGAAGTCATCAAAAGTGGGAAGTCATCAAAAGTGGGAAGTCAAAAAAAGATGGAAGTTCTCACAAGCGGGAAGTCATAGAAAGTGGGAAGTTATCAAAAATGGGAAGTCATCAAAAGTTTGAAGTCACTGAAAGTGGGAGGTCAAGAAAAAGTGGGAAGTCATCAAAAGAGGGAAGTCAAGAAAAAATCGGAAATTAAGAAAAAGTAGGATGTCATCAAAACCGGGAAGTCATCAAAAACGGGAAGTCAAGAAAACGTGAGACGTCATCAAAAATGGGAAGTCATCAAAAGGGGGAAGTCATCAAAAGTGGGAAGTCCAAAAAAGATGGAAGTTATCAAAAGCGGGAAGTCATAGAAAGTGGGAAGTTATCAAAAATGGGAAGCCATCAAAAGTGGGAAGTCAC
Source organism: Sanderia malayensis (assembly GCA_013076295.1). Classification (NCBI taxonomy): domain Eukaryota; kingdom Metazoa; phylum Cnidaria; class Scyphozoa; order Semaeostomeae; family Pelagiidae; genus Sanderia; species Sanderia malayensis. The sequence continues at coordinate 40,050 of RQOL01000305.1, forward strand.
CGAAAGTAGGAAGTCAAGAAAAAGTGGGAAGTCATCAAAAGTAGGAATTTATCAAAAGTGGGAAGTCATCAAAATTGGGAAGTCATCAAAAGTTTGAAGTCACTGAAAGTGGGAGGTCAAGAAAAAGTGGGAAGTCATCAAAAGTGAGAAGTCAAGAAAAAATGGGAAGTTAAGAAAAAGTAGGATGTCATCAAAACCGGGAAGTCATCAAAAATGGGAAGTCAAGAAAACGTGAGAAGTCATCAAAAATGGGAAGTCATCAAAAGTGGGAAGTCAAAAAAGTGGGAAGTCATCAAAAGTGGGAAGGCATAAAAATTGGGAGGTCATGAAAACGTGGGAAGTCAAGAAAAAGTTGGAAGTCAAGAAAAAGTGGGAAGTCAAGAAAAAAGTGGGAGGTCACCAAAAGTGGGATTTTAAAAAAGTGGCAAGTCATCAAAAGTGGGAATTCACCGAAAATGGGAAGTTAAGAAAAAATGGGAAGTCATGAAAAGTGGGAATTTATCAAAAATGGGAAGTCATCAAAAGTGGGAAGTCACTGCAAGTGGGAGGTCAAGAAAAAATGGGAAGTCAACAAAAGTGGGAAGTTATCAAAAGTGGCAAGTCATCAAAATTGGCAAGTCACCAAAAGTAGGAAGTCAAGAAAAAGTGGGAGGTCATCAAAAGTGGGAAGTCACCGAAAGTTGGATGTCAAGAAAAAGTGGGAAGTCATCAAAAGTGGGAGTTTATCAAAAGTGGAAAGTCATCAAAAGTGGGAAGTCATCAAAAGTGGGAAGTCATCAAAAGTGGGAAGTGAAGAAAAAGTGGGAAGTCATCAAAAGTGGGAAGTCAAGAAAAAATGGAACGTTAAGAAAAGTAGGATGTCATCAAAACCGGGAAGTCATCAAAAATGGGAAGTCAAGAAAACGTGGGAAGTCATCAAAAATGGGAAGTCATCAAAAGTGGGAAGTCAAAAAAGTGGGAAGTCATCAAAAGTGGGAATTTATCAAAAGTGGGAAGTGATCAAAAGTGGGAGGTCATCAAAAGTGGGAAGTCACTGAAAGTGGGAGGTCAAGAAAAAGTGGGAAGTCAAGAAAAGGTGGGTAGTCATCAAATGTGGGGAGGCATCAAAATTGGGAAGTCATGAAAACGTGGGAAGTCAAGAAAAAGTGGGAATTCAAGAAAAAGTGGGAAGTCAAGAATAAGTGGGAAATCAAGAAATTATGGGAAGTTAAGAAAAAGTGGGAAGTCGTCAAAAGTGGCAAGCCATCAAAATTGGGAAGTCAAGAAAACGTGGGAACTCATCAAAAGTGGGAGTCATCAAAAGTGGGAAATCAAAAAAAGATGGAAGTTATCAAAAGCGGGAAGTCATAGAAAGTGGGAAGTTATCAAAAGTGGGAAGCCATCAAAAGTGGGAAGTCACCGAAAGTAGGAAGTCAAGAAAAAGTGAGAAGTCATCAAAAGTGGGAATTTATCAAAAGTGGGAAGTCATCAAAAGTGGGAAGTCATCAAAAGTGGGAGGTCACTGAAAGTGGGATGTCATCAAAACCGGGAAGTCATCAAAAATGGGAAGTCAAGAAGACGTGGGAAGTCATCAAAAGTGGGAAGTCAAGATAAAAGGGTAAGTTAAGAAAAAGTGGGAGGTCGTCAAATGTGGGAAGTCTTCAAAAATGGGAAGTCAAAAAAAGTGCTTAGTCAAGAAAACGTGGGAAGTCATCAAAAGTGGGAAGTTATCAAAAGTGGCAAGCCATCAAATATGGGAAGTCACCAAGAGTGGGAAGTGAAGAAAAAGTGGGAAGTCATGAAAAGTGGGAATTTATCAAAAATGGGAAGCCATCAAAAGTGGGAAGTCACCGAAAATGGGAAGTGAAGAAAAAGGGAAGTCATGAAAAGTGGAATTTATCAAAAATGGGAAGTCATCAAAAGTGGGAAGTCACTGCAAGTGGAGGTCAAGAAAAATTGGGAAGTCATCAAAAGTGGGAAGTTATCAAAAGTGGCAAGTCATCAAAAGTGGCAAGTCACCAAAAGTAGGAAGTCAAGAAAAGTGGGAGGTCATCAAAAGTGGGAATTTATTAAAAGTGGGAAGTCATCAAAAGTGGGAAGTCATCAAAAGTGGGAAGTCATCAAAAGTGGGAAGTCACTGCAAGTGGGAGGTCAAGAAAAAGTGGGAAGTCATCAAAAGTGGGAAGTTATCAAAAGTGGGAAGCCATCAAAAGTGGCAAGTCACCGAAAGTAGGTAATCAAGAAAAAGTGGGAGGTCATCAAAAGTGGGAATTTATCAAAAATGGGAAGTCATCAAAGGTGGGAAAGTCATCAAAAGTGGGATATTATAAAAAGTGGCAAGTCATCAAAAGTGGGAATTCACCGAAAATGGAAGTGAAGAAAGTGGGAACTCATCAAAAGTGGGAATTTATCAAAAATGGGAAGTCATCAAAAGTGGGAAGTCACTGCAAGTGGGAGGTCAAGAAAAAGTGGGAAGTCATCAAAAGTGGGAAGTTATCAAAAGTGGGAAGTCATCAAAAGTGGGAAGTCATCAAAAGTGGGAAGTCACTGAAAGGGGGAGGTCAAGGATATAGTGGGAAGTCATAAAAGTGGGAATTTATCAAAAATGGGAAGTTATCAAAAGTGGGAAGTCATCAAAAGTGGGGAGTCATCAATAGTGGAAAGTCACTGAAAGGGGAGGTCAAGAAAAAGTGGGAAGTCATAAAAGTGGGAAGTCAAGAAAAAATGGGGAGTCTTACAAAAAGTAGGAAGTCATCAAGAATGGGAAGTCATCAAAAGCGGGAAGTCAAAAAAATTGGGAAGTCATCAAAAGTGGGAAGTCAAACAAAGTGGGAAGTCATAAAAAGTGGGAAGTCATCAAAAGTGGGAAGTCACTGAAAGTGTGAAGTCAAGAAAAAGTGGGAAGTCATGAAAAGTGGGAATTCTCCGAAAGTGGGAAGTCAAGAAAAAGTGGGAAGTCATCAAAAGTGGGAATTTATCAAAAGTGGGAAGTCATCAAAAGTGGAATTCACCGAAAATGGCAGATGAAGAAAAAAGGGGAGGTCATCAAAAGTGGGAAGTCAAGATAAAATGGTAAGTTAAGAAAAAGTGGGAGGTCATCAAATGTGGGAAGTCATCAAAAGTGGGAAGTCAAAAAAAGATGGAAGTTATCACAAGCGGGAAGTCATAGAAAGTGGGAAGTTATCAAAAATGGGAAGTCATCAAAAGTTTGAAGTCACTGAAAGTGGGAGGTCAAGAAAAAGTGGGAAGTCATCAAAAGTGGGAAGTCAAGAAAAAATGGGAAGTTAAGAAAAAGTAGGATGTCATCAAAACCGGGAAGTCATCAAAAATGGGAAGTCAAGAAAACGTGAGACGTCATCAAAAATGGGAAGTCATGAAAACGTGGGAAGTCATCAAAAGGGGGAAGTCATCAAAAGTGGGAAGTCAAAAAAAGATGGAAGTTATCAAAAGCGGGAAGTCATAGAAAGTGGGAAGTTATCAAAAATGGGAAGCCATCAAAAGTGGGAAGTCACCGAAAGTAGGAAGTCAAGAAAAAGTGGGAAGTCATCAAAAGTAGGAATTTATCAAAAGTGGGAAGTCATCAAAAATGGGAAGTCATCAAAAGTTTGAAGTCACTGAAAGTGGGAGGTCAAGAAAAGTGGGAAGTCATCAAAAGTGAGAAGTCAAGAAAAAATGGGAAGTTAAGAAAAAGTAGGATGTCATCAAAACCGGGAAGTCATCAAAAATGGGAAGTCAAGAAAACGTAAGAAGTCATCAAAAATGGGAAGTCATCAAAATTGGGAAGTCAAAAAAGTGGGAAGTCATCAAAGTGGGAAGGCATAAAAATTGGAGGTCATGAAAACGTGGAAGTCAAGAAAAAGTTGGAAGTCAAGAAAAAGTGGGAAGTCAAGAAAAAGTGGGAAGTCATCAAAAGTGGGATATTTAAAAAGTGGCAAGTCATCAAAAGTGGGAATTCACCGAAAATGGGAAGTGAAGAAAAAGTGGAAGTCATGAAAAGTGGGAATTTATCAAAAATGGAATGGTCATCAAAAAGTGGGAAGTCACTGCAAGTGGCACGAGGTCAAAAGAAAAAAAATGGGAAGTCATCAAAAGTGGGAAGTTATCAAAAGTGGCAAGTCATCAAAATTGGGCAAGTCACAAGTAGGAAGGTCAAGAAAAAGTGTGAGGTCATCAAAAGTGGGAATTCATTAAAAGTAGGGAATTATCAAAAGTGGGAAGTCATCAAAAATTGGAAGTCTCAAAAGTTGAAGTCACTGAAAGTGGAGGTCAAAGAAAAAGTG